>CATLJX010000024.1:95000-100000 GCA_949987645.1 Tachina grossa
TAATAATAATAATAATAATAATAATAATAATAATAATAATAATAATAATAATAATAATAATAATAATAATAATAATAATAATAATAATAATAATAATAATAATAATAATAATAATAATAATAATAATAATAATAATAATAATAATAATAATAATAATAATAATAATAATAATAATAATAATAATAATAATAATAATAATAATAATAATAATAATAATAATAATAATAATAATAATAATAATAATAATAATAATAATAATAATAATAATAATAATAATAATAATAATAATAATAATAATAATAATAATAATAATAATAATAATAATAATAATAATAATAATAATAATAATAATAATAATAATAATAATAATAATAATAATAATAATAATAATAATAATAATAATAATAATAATAATAATAATAATAATAATAATAATAATAATAATAATAATAATAATAATAATAATAATAATAATAATAATAATAATAATAATAATAATAATAATAATAATAATAATAATAATAATAATAATAATAATAATAATAATAATAATAATAATAATAATAATAATAATAATAATAATAATAATAATAATAATAATAATAATAATAATAATAATAATAATAATAATAATAATAATAATAATAATAATAATAATAATAATAATAATAATAATAATAATAATAATAATAATAATAATAATAATAATAATAATAATATAATAATAATAATAATAATAATAATAATAATAATAATAATAATAATAATAATAATAATAATAATAATAATAATAATAATAATAATAATAATAATAATAATAATAATAATAATAATAATAATAATAATAATAATAATAATAATAATAATAATAATAATAATAATAATAATAATAATAATAATAATAATAATAATAATAATAATAATAATAATAATAATAATAATAATAATAATAATAATAATAATAATAATAATAATAATAATAATAATAATAATAATAATAATAATAATAATAATAATAATAATAATAATAATAATAATAATAATAATAATAATAATAATAATAATAATAATAATAATAATAATAATAATAATAATAATAATAATAATAATAATAATAATAATAATAATAATAATAATAATAATAATAATAATAATAATAATAATAATAATAATAATAATAATAATAATAATAATAATAATAATAATAATAATAATAATAATAATAATAATAATAATAATAATAATAATAATAATAATAATAATAATAATAATAATAATAATAATAATAATAATAATAATAATAATAATAATAATAATAATAATAATAATAATAATAATAATAATAATAATAATAATAATAATAATAATAATAATAATAATAATAATAATAATAATAATAATAATAATAATAATAATAATAATAATAATAATAATAATAATAATAATAATAATAATAATAATAATAATAATAATAATAATAATAATAATAATAATAATAATAATAATAATAATAATAATAATAATAATAATAATAATAATAATAATAATAATAATAATAATAATAATAATAATAATAATAATAATAATAATAATAATAATAATAATAATAATAATAATAATAATAATAATAATAATAATAATAATAATAATAATAATAATAATAATAATAATAATAATAATAATAATAATAATAATAATAATAATAATAATAATAATAATAATAATAATAATAATAATAATAATAATAAAATAATAATAATAATAATAATAATAATAATAATAATAATAATAATAATAATAATAATAATAATAATAATAATAATAATAATAATAATAATAATAATAATAATAATAATAATAATAATAATAATAATAATAATAATAATAATAATAATAATAATAATAATAATAATAATAATAATAATAATAATAATAATAATAATAATAATAATAATAATAATAATAATAATAATAATAATAATAATAATAATAATAATAATAATAATAATAATAATAATAATAATAATAATAATAATAATAATAATAATAATAATAATAATAATAATAATAATAATAATAATAATAATAATAATAATAATAATAATAATAATAATAATAATAATAATAATAATAATAATAATAATAATAATAATAATAATAATAATAATAATAATAATAATATAATAATAATAATAATAATAATAATAATAATAATAATAATAATAATAATAATAATAATAATAATAATAATAATAATAATAATAATAATAATAATAATAATAATAATAATAATAATAATAATAATAATAATAATAATAATAATAATAATAATAATAATAATAATAATAATAATAATAATAATAATAATAATAATAATAATAATAATAATAATAATAATAATAATAATAATAATAATAATAATAATAATAATAATAATAATAATAATAATAATAATAATAATAATAATAATAATAATAATAATAATAATAATAATAATAATAATAATAATAATAATAATAATAATAATAATAATAATAATAATAATAATAATAATAATAATAATAATAATAATAATAATAATAATAATAATAATAATAATAATAATAATAATAATAATAATAATAATAATAATAATAATAATAATAATAATAATAATAATAATAATAATAATAATAATAATAATAATAATAATAATAATAATAATAATAATAATAATAATAATAATAATAATAATAATAATAATAATAATAATAATAATAATAATAATAATAATAATAATAATAATAATAATAATAATAATAATAATAATAATAATAATAATAATAATAATAATAATAATAATAATAATAATAATAATAATAATAATAATAATAATAATAATAATAATAATAATAATAATAATAATAATAATAATAATAATAATAATAATAATAATAATAATAATAATAATAATAATAATAATAATAATAATAATAATAATAATAATAATAATAATAATAATAATAATAATAATAATAATAATAATAATAATAATAATAATAATAATAATAATAATAATAATAATAATAATAATAATAATAATAATAATAATAATAATAATAATAATAATAATAATAATAATAATAATAATAATAATAATAATAATAATAATAATAATAATAATAATAATAATAATAATAATAATAATAATAATAATAATAATAATAATAATAATAATAATAATAATAATAATAATAATAATAATAATAATAATAATAATAATAATAATAATAATAATAATAATAATAATAATAATAATAATAATAATAATAATAATAATAATAATAATAATAATAATAATAATAATAATAATAATAATAATAATAATAATAATAATAATAATAATAATAATAATAATAATAATAATAATAATAATAATAATAATAATAATAATAATAATAATAATAATAATAATAATAATAATAATAATAATAATAATAATAATAATAATAATAATAATAATAATAATAATAATAATAATAATAATAATAATAATAATAATAATAATAATAATAATAATAATAATAATAATAATAATAATAATAATAATAATAATAATAATAATAATAATAATAATAATAATAATAATAATAATAATAATAATAATAATAATAATAATAATAATATAATAATAATAATAATAATAATAATAATAATAATAATAATAATAATAATAATAATAATAATAATAATAATAATAATAATAATAATAATAATAATAATAATAATAATAATAATAATAATAATAATAATAATAATAATAATAATAATAATAATAATAATAATAATAATAATAATAATAATAATAATAATAATAATAATAATAATAATAATAATAATAATAATAATAATAATAATAATAATAATAATAATAATAATAATAATAATAATAATAATAATAATAATAATAATAATAATAATAATAATAATAATAATAATAATAATAATAATAATAATAATAATAATAATAATAATAATAATAATAATAATAATAATAATAATAATAATAATAATAATAATATAATAATAATAATAATAATAATAATAATAATAATAATAATAATAATAATAATAATAATAATAATAATAATAATAATAATAATAATAATAATAATAATAATAATAATAATAATAATAATAATAATAATAATAATAATAATAATAATAATAATAATAATAAATAATAATAATAATAATAATAATAATAATAATAATAATAATAATAATAATAATAATAATATAATAATAATAATAATAATATAATAATAATAATAATAATAATAATAATAATAATAATAATAATAATAATAATAATAATAATAATAATAATAATAATAATAATAATAATAATATAATAATAATAATAATAATAATAATAATAATAATAATAATAATAATAATAATAATAATAATAATAATAATAATAATAATAATAATAATAATAATAATAATAATAATAATAATAATAATAATAATAATAATAATAATAATAATAATAATAATAATAATAATAATAATAATAATAATAATAATAATAATAATATAATAATTAATAATAATAATAATAATAATAATAATAATAATAATAATAATAATAATAATAATAATAATAATAATAATAATAATAATAATAATAATAATAATAATAATAATAATAATAATAATAATATAATAATAATAATAATAATAATAATAATAATATAATAATAATAATAATAATAATAATAATAATAATAATAATAATAATAATATAATAATAATAATAATAATAATAATAATAATAATAATATAATAATAATAATAATAATAATAATAATAATAATAATAATAATAATAATAATAATAATATAAATAATAATAATAATAATAATAATAATAATAATAATAATAATAATAATAATAATAATAATAATAATAATAATAATAATATAATAATAATAATAATAATAATAATAATAATA
>CATLJX010000025.1:2500-47117 GCA_949987645.1 Tachina grossa
GTACATATTCAGAATAATTAAAAAAATTTAATGACTAATACTTTGTTTGATTTCCCTTAGCTTTTATAACTGCTTCTAGCCTCTTGGGCATAGATTCCACCAATTTCGATGTTACTTCCGATGGAATTTTGTACCACTCCTCCTGTAAAATTTGTTTCAGAGAGTCTTTGCTGGTTATGGTTCTTTTTCTTATTTGTCTGCCCAAATGTTCCCACAGATGTTCATGATGGGGGATGATCCAACTGTTTTGGAGTGTGGTATAACAACCATTCTTTAACAATGTGCGGTCTAATTTTAATTTCTCTACGCTAGGCACCAAATTCACTTTTAAAATATTTAAATAGTCGGTTTTGTTCATTAAAGTACCAATAAATACTAGGTTTCCCACACCGCTTCCCGCCATACAGCCCCACACCATCACCGAACCTCCGCCATGATTCACGGTAGATGTGGTAATGCTGTTGGTTTTGGGCTAGATGATGTCATACGGTATAGTTTTGTGTTGTGTTGTAGAGTTGTTTGCAGGCCGTCGGATTCATTACTGCACGTTGTCCATTGCCGTGAAAACGTCTCATCTTCGTCAACTTCTTTTCTGGCCATCGAAGATGATGTTGGGGTGACAACTGCCACGTTTTGGCTTCTTCTAGGTGGAGAAATATCCATCAATACTTTTCCACTCTCGAACTTTTTTTTGGGAACACCATAATAGATACCACTTGGCGCCGCTGCAGCCGATATATGACAAATTCTGTCAATATCAGTCTCCAGCTCTGTCAAGTTGGTGACGCGGCACGGTCCACCACCAGTTTCGTGGAGACTTTTATTATTTTCCGAGATCTTTTTTTTTTAATCGGCCCTTAAGATCTATCCAGACCTGAAATAAATTAAAGTCCAAACTGTAAGCATGTGTGCATTAAAGGGTTGCATTTGTACACTTGTTTGTATAGCCAAAACAAATGTACCATGGTATGTACCATATAATTGTAGTTTGAGCGACAAAACTAGTATAAGAGTTTTTGTATGTGCGTGCTTTTCCAAATTACAATACAATTAAAAACAAATAACAATTGCTTATTGTATTGCTGCTGAGGAACTGTTTGTATAAGTTTTTGCTTAAAAATACTAGTTGTAACTCAAATATATGAAAAAACCACTGTTGAAACAAATACATGATAAGCAGATGCTCGTGCGCACGTTCGTAAAGTTTTTTGTGGCGCCGACAAGGCACACATTCGTATTGTGTGTAATTTTGTTTTTGTTTTTGCAGCAAACGCAATTTTATGTATCTTATTAGAAAAACAAATACAAACCAATGTGTTGTTCTCATTTGCTCATTGCCCAACCATACAATAATTGCTTTAAAAAATAAACATTAACAACTAGTAACAGAAACGCTATATAACATATTTGTTCATGCCAGAACCAAAAACACGCAAAACTGGTGCAAACAGTTGTATCTGTGCAATGCTATAGTATGCATGTACATACATAGGTATGTATGAATGTATGTACATAAAAATTTATTTGCAATGAGGCAGACCAAATACCTGGACAGGTTTTCTTCAAATATAAGCAAGAAGATATAAGATCAAGTTACCTTTCAAACGAAAAAAAAACAAACTAAAATCTATCTACCCGTTTAAGAGGTAGCGCGTCAAAGAAACACAGATTCAACCGAATATGCCAGGACTTAATAGTGTGTT
This sequence comes from Tachina grossa, assembly GCA_949987645.1. Taxonomy (NCBI): domain Eukaryota; kingdom Metazoa; phylum Arthropoda; class Insecta; order Diptera; family Tachinidae; genus Tachina; species Tachina grossa. The sequence continues at coordinate 4,204 of CATLJX010000025.1, forward strand.
AAAACTATATTATGACCGTTAACAATACATACCTTCTTCCACTCGCTACCAGTTCTTAATGGAGGACCGTAAGCATTAACCTTACTGGCCACCGTGTCCCAAGTACATTCCATGGCAGACTTGCTGCTACCGAACTGAGGAGTTCCAGTGGCCAAGTGCGGAAATTGCTCCATACATGCCACCAATTGGCTAAACTGCAGCCCTGTTGTCATTTTGATGCTAAAATTTTAAGTAATTAAAAGAAGAACAATCTTTAATATTATAGTTTACTTACCTTTTTCTTGTTGGAACCATTTTTTTAATCTTATATATTTTTATTGATTATTTCAATTTATTTTGTGTTTTGTTTATTTTTAGAATTTTTTTGTTTGAAACGACTACAATTTTTTAGTCGTCCTCCTTGACATTTATTGTAAGTCAAATCGCTTTGTACAAACCCAAATAAAGGCTTCATTAGTCTTTACTTTCTGTTGCTGTTCTGTGCCGTTCTTTTCTGTATAAAATATTTTGCAATTACTTTGTATGTGAAAAAAAATCAGCTGGCAACCTATAGAATTGATTACACTTGTACACAAAATATCACAACACATTAATACATACACACTTTTGGCTGTCACTTAACGTTGAATTCTACTTTCTACAGATTTGTCCGCTACAGAACAGAACGAAAAAGTTAAAACTAACCACACATACAGATTTTCAACTCAACAGAAACAAAACAGCTGATTCAGACCAGAACGGCACGTACAAACTAATTCTGCCTTAAACTGACATCAGTTACGTTTTTTAACAAAAATCGTCAACACTCGTGTTCTAAAACCCCGAAAAAAAGTAATGCTAACATGTTAGCGATTATTATAGACGAGTCGCGTTCTACAAACAGGCTGTTAATTTCAAGTTGCTAATTGTATTTGACGTTTTTTACAATTTTATTTCTTCAGTTGTATGAAAACCAAAAATATTAGAAAAAGTAAATATAAGTGTTAATTTTTCAGGAAAATTTGTGATGTAATAGAATTTTTTAATGCATAATTGCAAAAAAGTTGTATTTCATAATGTGGACACTTATGTAATTTCAAAGCAAAATTTTAAGAAATTCCAGCAACAAAAATTGCATGTCTGGACGAGGACTTTCCAAAGAACATAAACAAAACATGAAGAAAATTATAATTGCATAAAATAAATTTTATAAAACCAAACGAACGTCAAAATGCATTTTTCTATTTATTTATTCCATGATATGAAACTATAGCCCAATTCACAATCTTGTGCAAATGGTCTTGCATCGTTGCATGTGCAAAATGGTATAGTATATTGTTACTCAGCACTTAACAATTCTTAGTGATGAGTATCAATATACTATACCATTTTGCACATGCAACGATGCAAGACCATTTGCACAAGATTGTGAATTGGGCTTATGTATTGTCCTATATATTTATGAAATTAGAACGAAATTTTCTTTAATACTAGCACATGCTGTTTTCAACACGACCGCATAATGTTAATGTGTATGTTTTCAATAAACACACACACACACACACATAAAAACAAATGGCACGCTCATAAAACTTAAGTATTACACAAGGTTGGTAATTGAATTATTATTTAAATATGCACTTAAAAACACAATTTCGTATTTAAAAATAACTTAAAAGTAATTACAATTTGGTTACCAACTCAAAATATGGGCACTAGCACTTTTCGAGCTAGATTTAACCCAATTTCAGACACTCAAAACGCGAAAAAAAATGTTTGGTCCCAAAAAACGCGCATATTACCACTTTTTAATATTATCTTTCAGAACTTTTTTTAATTTTTGTCCAATATGTATATAACCCCCTGTTTGTGTAAAACGTTTGAATTAAAAATCTTGGCGTTTTTGTAATAGACTAAGGGAAACTTGTACAACTTTTCTTTAATCTATTACAGAAACGCTAAGATTTCTAACTCAAACGTCTTACACAAACAGGGGGTAAGTTATAATCTTTGTGCACTTCCTTTAATCGAATAATATCGACTTTTTACTCATTTAATTTTGCTAGTTTGCTTTATTAATTTTAAAAAGGAGAAGTCTATAGAATAATCTTTTATTTCTTCCAAACTTTTTGTGCTTTGATAAAAACAGATAATGTATGTTTTAGGAAGAGCGAGAAATCAAAATTTTATTTTAAAACTACCAAATTTATATGTATGTACTTATGTAAACGTAGATACATACATATGTATATATACTTCTCTTATATATGTATGTACACTGTTTGTAGGTGCCTTATTAAAATGTAATATGATATCTACTATCTCAAGCTATCTATTTGTTGATCTCATGATTTTCTAATAAATTACTGTACAAAAATGTTTTCGATGTTTTGATTTACAACAGAAACATTTTAATACTAGCCCCTTTTAGCGATTATTCGAAAAATGTTACTTTATTTAGCGCTAAACGTATATTTTTCAATTTAGCCCTTTTTCAAAAAATGTCTACGCTTTTTGAATATCTAAAGTTGGCATCACTGTTTTTATTTAAATATACATAGATGCACACATACATACATACATACGTGAATAGTTGGCAGGAGTTTTATTTTCTGTGTTATTTGCTTTTTTACAGTAGATAAACAAATTAAGCAAAAAATAATTAATAAAATGTGTTCTATTTTTTTTAATTCATACACGGATCCATTTTTTTGGTTTGTTTTTTGTTTACTCATGTGTATGTGTGTGTGTACACTCTTTTTGTTTTGATAGCTAGTTCAGATATATTAGCGATAATTTGTTATCAAAACTAGCGATGATAGCAATTTCTTCGTGGTTCGCAGCAAGGTTCAAAATGAACCAAGATGATTCGCTCTCAAAAATTTGTATGGCGAACCATGTTGATTCAATCAAGATTCGACCGTAAACCGTGAATGAGAGAGCGAACCTCGATAATTGCTGTCCGTGTGAACATGGTATAAGACACCTCTCTTCTTTTTTTATTTGTAAAAATAAAGTTTGCTTGACATTATTCTAACAAAAAATACGAAAAAAGGATTTTAAGTTCCACTAAAATTGCGTTACACATAAGGGAATTTTATTAAAAACCACTTATAAAACTATATACATACATACACACACAAAAATATAAGAGGTAATATTAACTAAGCTTACATAGGTAACTTTTTTATATGAAAGTAAGAAACTTGGGTTTTATTAACTATGCAGTTAGGTAATTTGTACATTACACATTACCTTAAATCCAAGTTAATATAAACTATTACAATAAGGTACATATATACATATATTTTTCGAAATTATTTTTATTGAAATGTTTTATATTTTATTGTCAAAAGTAAATTTTTGAGCAAGAAGGTTTGTATGTATTAAATTGTTAAAATATTTAAATTTATGTAAAATAATTCTTTTTAATTATTATAGATAAACTAGCTGAGCCCGGCAAACGTCCTCTCTCTTCCTTGATGTCCGTTTTTAATTTTTAATGGTATAGAAGCATGTACGCAAATTGCCAGTGTATCCTGCATATATGTATGTACATAGGTGTTCCCGTCGGAAGCTGCAGACGACCTATACCTTCGCACAGGAAGATCTGCATCCCAAGTTTTAATGGCCTCCACCAACTCAGAGCTGCTTTACGATTGCTGGCAAACGTGGTGTTATGCCAGGAACACAACTGGGACGAACAACGAATTTCGTGGACGGTGACGAATTCGTCTATAATAATTCGCTGAGTAAATTCGTCGTGTGAAGCACAACAACGACGAATAAATAAGAGCTCTTATAACTGATAAAGTTGCTTATTGTTTGTGCAAAGAGAGAGAAAACTGTTTTTTTCCTGATTAAAAGAATATAAATAAATATATCAGAGAGTTCGTCACGCACGACAAGTTTTGTTCTACGGCAGTGTTGTGTTAATTTGCATATGCATGCATGTGTTTTATTTTTTATGAAAAAAAAATTCGTCGTTCGTCCCAGTTGTGTTCCTAGCATTACCTTTAGATGTTTTATTTTCGTGGTGTGTTTTTTCGATTTTATTTATATGTATGTAGATAAATAAATTATTAAATAAATAAAAAATTTTAAAGAAAATTTATTATTTGACATATTGTCAGAAGTGTACATAAAATAATTGAAATTTATTTGCTGGTAGTTTAGCATATCTATATACGTATTTCATTGGCGCTTGAACCAAATCATCAGTAGACTTTAACCACAAATTTTATACAGTCACAAGCCTCTTACTTTATGCATAGACTTTCAAAAACTATATGGGAATTCATAAAATAATAATACTCTTGAAAATCACAAAAGAAAAAATAAGCTTAGTAGGCTTTGAAACTGATACAAAAACCAGCAAATAATTTATATCCAGGTGAACTCATTTTATTTTTCTACATCCTTATACAATTAGAAATCCATTGGATAACAATAAAAGTAGTTACAAGGCTAAATGAAAAATAAAACATTAATTGAACTTTAAAGAAAATTTATTATTTGACATAATAAATTTTGACGTTAAGGAGTTTCAACTAGAATTTTAGTTGATTTTTCGAATTACCTAAAAAACTTTGTAAATGCCATTCTACCCTTTCACTTAGTTAAAATTATACCATTATTTTACGAAATATAACCTATGATTTTTTTTGTGTGTATGTATGTATGTATGCATAGGTACTATATTCAGCATCTATATGGTAATGTTTTGCATCAACTTTCTCCATAACTGAAATTGCGAAGTTTGTTCCCATTTTAGACACATTATACAACCTAAAACACTGAAAATGCATAATACATTTATTTATGTACACATACATATAATGAGATAATTTTTGACTTTGTGTACTTACGTTCCATGCGTTTTATTTTTAAATTATTATCCATTTCTCTGCCTGGTGTACATAAAACCACAAATATTGCATAGAGGGATTTACAAACCATCTGATTAGCGATTTGCACCAACTTAGACCATTATTAAGAGGTATAACCCACCTTCTCGACTAGCAATAAATATGTTGGCAATATAGCAATAACGCTGGCAGAATTACGGAACAATATTGCTGATTGTTTTGCTTATGTTTATGCTATGGGATATCGTAACTCACAATATGGTCAAAGTCAACAGGAGAGGTGCATAGGAAGAACATAATTCACTTGTAAATATCAGGTTAATCGAACAAATTTCTATTTACGTAAACTTATTGCTATACAAATTATATTACTATACACGTTTTTAAGAAACTATTTTTCTTTTTTTTCAACTTATTTTCCCAATTTCACTAATAATATGTAAATGTCAAATGCAATACAGAAAAGTCGAACATAAATTAACATCGAGTTTGACTCTTTATGTTTGCAATAATTGTTAGCGAAAATGCGTTGATAATTATTGCAACATATATTGCAAGTACCTGCAATGAGCTGTCTCCACTAGCAATAAACAATTTCGACAATTGCTGCAAAATATGTCGACATATTTTGCTAGTCGAGACATAGGGTAACAAAAAGTATCAAAGCTTTCAATTGATTCAAACAACGAGGATACAACCGTTGCAGCCGGCTGTTCATACTCGGCACAAATTAACTTATTCCTCAGGCTTCTTAAGCATATTTTTATTACCCATATCAACTTAATGTAATTCCGGACAGAAACACTATGGTTTGGGGGACACATAATATACTTTTTTTCAGTTTCTTTATCTATATTTGCCTTATGGTGTTTTCTTTTCTAAAAGAAAAGTGTAACATATATGTTACATGTGATTTGGCGACATTTTTAAATGCTCACCTGATTTTTAAAAAGTGTTACATATTTTACGTTTACAAAAGAACAATTTTCCAACAAGTTTCGGCACAAAACAATTGCGAACTAGAAAATGATTTATTTTTTCACAGACAATAACAAAACCAGCTGATAATATAATGCTGCACTCATGCCCCTTTAATGAAAATGAGTGTTGAACCATGTAGCATTTTTCTTCTTAAGGGTAACATCATGGGAAAAAAACGCGTTCAATTTTTAAAATAATACATACTTTTTAGAAAAGAACACAAAGAAATGTAAAAGGCCACATAAATGCAGCATATTGCTCAGAAAAGAAAACGCCGTTAAATCTAGTTTAGGGGCTCCTTCCAAAAATGAAAAAAGTATCCTATCCTATAGTAATTTGAAAAATAAGAAAAAAAATTCAATAAAAATATTGGCGGCGAGGCTTAGTTTCCGAGTTATGGCCCTATGAAATCTTAGTACAATATCGTGATTATACGGTGTTTTCCAACGAATACGACCAATATTGGTATCATCTTAAAGCTTTTGAGAATACGTGTCATGAAATGGCAAAAATAGACTCTTTGTCGGTCATGTAGGAAAATGCTATTAAGCAAGAAAACTTTGCAGGGCAGAAAATATTTACTATGCTGCGTCGTCTCGGGAAACACCATGGTGGAGAAAGTTCTTAATGCAAGAAAACGTTATTAGGCAAGAAAACTTTGCAAGACAGAAAATCTTTACTATGCTGCGTCGTCTCGGGAAACACCATGGTGGAGAAAATCCTTAAGCCCGACAAAAGGCCGGCAATGCAGAAGAACGTTATTAGGCAAGATAACTTTGCAAGGCAGAAAATTTTTATGAGGCTGTGACATCTAGGGAAATACCATAATTATATATTAAATTATTTTAAATTATAATTTTTCCTCGCCGCCAGTCTTTTTGTTAATTTTACTTCATATTTTTAAATTTTATATAAGATACGGTACTTTTTTTAAATTTTTGTGATACAAATATTGTTCATATTCGTTGAAAAACACCGTATAATCAAAATATTGTATTAGAATTTCAGAGGCCCATAACTCGGAAACTAAGCCTCGCCGCCAATATTTTTATTTAATTTGTTATCTTATTTTTCAATTCACTATAGGATGGGATACTTGTTTTTAATTTTGGGGAGGTGCCCCTAAACAAGATTTGTTCCGAACGTGGCAACGCTGATTAAATTATATTAATTTGTTTTCCACGTAAAAATAAAAAACAAAAGTTTTAACAACATAAAACCAATAAAAGTTCAATTCAAAATTAGTAAATGATAAAATGATTGACAATTTAAGCATTTAATAAAAAGCAAATATATTTGATTGTACGTGTTCACCACCTCCAATTACATTGTTGAACACAAGCAATCGGACGATATCATTCTTACGGCGTTATTGCTTGTGTTAATTTAAAATAAATTGCTGGTGTGGTCGTGACGCCGAACAATTATTCATGAGCCGCCGCCGCCAACGAAATTGCTCGGCGCAGGTCACTGGACGTTCGGCTTTTCATACCGAGAAACTAAAAGGGTTTATTTGAAAATCTGCTACTATATCGACTAAAGAAAAAAAAATAAAAGCCACAATGGGCACGTTATCTGATTTTGGGCAAAAAGCTATGAAATGGGATCCAAAAAATTTGGAAATACGTACTATGTCGGTCGAGAAGACACTTGAGCCGTTGGTATTGCAAGTAACAACTCTTGTGAATACCAAGGGTCCTAGCAAGAAAAAAAAAGGTAAAAAATCATTTTCATTTATAATATACAGTTAACAAAGAAAAAATGATCCGATCTTCTAATCGGAGTATCTGTTGCTTTGTAACCATTGTGGCCACAACTGAAAATAATTTGAATGCTAAATGGGTCTTAAAATAATCTAAAAATGCTGAAAAAATATCTGAAAATGCTAAAATCTTGGAGTGATATTTTAGTAATTATATCGCTATAATTACCAACAAATATTTTATTTCTATTTTTTACGTAGGCTATTTTTGGTCAGTTTTCTTAATTATTAAGATGCATATAAAACAAATTTATTTCATCTTTTTTTCCTCAACGTTTCGTCAGCTTTTTTCCGACGTCTTCAGGAGAAGTTTTTATTAAGTTCTATCAACAAATAGAAAATCGACTTAATCGAAAATGGCCAAAAAAAACGGTGTATGAATTTTCCCAGGAGCACGTTTTGATTCCCTCGCCAAAATCTGATATATTCTTAAAGTGGACACTTAGGAGAACAAAATGAGACAACCATGCTAAAATTCTGTCGAGCCGTTTTAGAGAAAATCGACTTAATTGAAAATGGCCAAAAAAAAACCGTGAATGAATTTTCCCAGGAGCACGTTTTGATTCCCACGCCAAAGTCTCATATATTCCTAAAGTGGACACTTAGGAGAATAAAATGAGACAACCGTGCTAAAATTCTATCGAGCCGTTTTCGAGAAAATCGACAATCGAAAATGGCCAAAAAAAAACCGTGGATGAATTTTCCCAGGAGCACGTTTTGTGTTTGTTATTTATAGTTTTTGTGTATGTTATATTAGTTTTTATGTTGTACTCACAGTTCTTGTTACATTACTAAATAAATTATAAAAAACATCACGAACAATTTAGTGTATAATTTAAATAATAATAATAATAAAAGAAAATATCACAGTCGAACTTAAAAACTAATATCACAGAGCTTTACTTGTCAGGTTATTGCAATGGAATATTTTAGTTTGGTGTTGTCTTTAGTCTTCTTTGGTGTTTATAGATTTCTGTATGCGTTGTTGTATCCGTAGGCTTCCTAGTGTATACCTTTTGTTCGTTTTCTTCTCTCTGTCTAATATTTTCACTCCTTTAAAATCTATTTTATGTTTCGTTTCTTTCGCTTGTTGGGCTAGAGCTGTTGTCTCCTTTCCTTTAATTATATCTGCTTCATGATCTGATATTCTAGTCCCGAGTTTCCGTTTTGTTGTTCCTAAATATACTTTGTTACACCTTTCCACTTCATTCCCTTGACAAGTGATCTCGTATACAACGTTGTCTGTTTCTAGGTTGTCCAATTTTGTGCTTTCCCGCGTAAATAGATGTCTCAGTGTTTTGTTCGATCAATAGTCACATTGTTCTTGCATCATTTAAGTGTATAATTTAAATAATAATAAAAGAAAATATCACAGTCGAACTTAAAAACTAATATCACAGAGCTTGACTTGTCAGGTTATTGCAATAGAATAGTGTAGTTTGGTGTTGTCTTTAGTCTTCTTTGGTGTTTATAGATTTCTTTATGCGGCGTTGTTGTATCCGTAGGCTTTCTAGTGTATACCTTTTGTTCGTTTTCTTCTCTCTGTCTAATATTTTCACTCCTTTAAAATCTATTTTATGTTTCGTTTCTTTCGCATGTTGGGCTAGAGCTGTTGTCTCCTTTCCTTTAATTATATCTGCTTTTTTTGTGGATTTGGAATTACTCCATTCCCCTTTTTAGAAAGGATAGGAGGATTATTTGGCTGGTCCAATGGAAGACAACGCCATCAATAATTTTCCTTTGGTTTTTTTTTTTCTGAATAGCTATAGAACTACCTCCTCTTCTAGGAATTTCACCAGTGAATGGTATTCGACTTTTTTTTCTTTTCTAAAATATTCGCTTAACTCTTGGTAATTAAGCAGTTTCGGGTATTTACGTCTCTGATCCTCCTATTTTGGGCACAGTAGGATGATATGCGTACCATCTTCGACCGTTCCACACATATCGCATGTGCCATCACCCGCCGTCTGTACTTTCATTCTGGACAAGGTGTATTTACTAAAGGTGTGCCCCGCCATCAACCTGTTTATCTGCCGAATCTGTCTGCCATTCAGACCTGTGTGGCCCTTCTCGAACCACGCTTTCTTCGTTACGCTATTATAGATCTTACCATAATCACGCCCTTTTCTTTTCACCAGACATTCATAGTCTCTCTGCCACCTGTCATGAATCCTTCTTTCTATTTCTTTGATCGCATCACCCCTAGGCCATTTTATTTCTAGCTCATCACCATCCACTATCGCTCTTTTGGCCGCCTCATCCACCATACAGTTTCCCAAAATCCCTCTGTGAGATGGTATGTAATGTATCTCCAGTCTTTCAATCATACTGGTGTTATGGACCAGCTCGTGGACTTGTTTAACTATGTTCCCACTCTTACCATTTCGCAATGCCAAACACCCACTCTTGCTGTCCGTCAAAATAGCTAAACATTTACCCCCTTGCAAAAAAATATTTTACTTTAGCTTTAAAGTTCATATTAGTTGCCAAGCACTTTAAGGCTAACATAGCTTTGTTAAGAAATCATATGCAAAATACAACTTTAATTATTTTGTTATCTAATAATGAATACTGGTAACACCACCGTGTTCAACACCACTTCACAGCTTATGATGTACAAAATCGAATACAATTTCATTCGGGTATTCAAATAATTACACGGTGCTACAGTGAAAATATACTTGGAAAGTGACCTAGTGTAAGTTGTAGGCATTATTAAGTAGATCATAAATCAATTTTTAAAAGTTCGGAAACACCCCCAAATTTCGGAGTTATTCCGAAAAAACTATTTTCGGGTAGGTCCGAGTACTTATGAACACGTAACTCAGTTGATTTTAATCCAATCTTAAATTTTTGAACGCTTTATGAAAGACAAAGAATAGATCTTTCCAACCGTATACATTTTATGCTATATTAATTAATTATTGGTAGTAATTTTCGTAATAACATCTGCAATTTTTTATGTTTTTTTAAGTTTGAGTTCTTTTTTATAATTTTTTCTATAAAAGCAGATGTATTTGTATAAAAAATTTTAAATAGAATTTTATAACAAATAAAATGAACTTTAGTTTTTTTAAATCGGACAATATTTGTGAAACTTATTAAACTTTATTTAAATTTAAATAGCAGTTGATACCCCCAAGCGGAAAAAAATTTAAGTGAGAATAATTCTTTTTATACTGATATAACAAAAGAGATAAATTAAATACTTTAGTTAAGTTGCAATGCTCTTTATGTTTTTGTTTTAATTTTGCCGTTAGATATTTTGACATTTATTTATTACTTGAGTGCATTGCACTTATAGTATTAAACATAAAATATACTATAAGGGAAGTATTTTCAATTTCCTTTTCTTTTTGAAATTATAATAAATTTAATTTTTATGTAAGTATATAGATTTGAAACAATGTTTTAAAATTTTTTTGTAAGCATTTTATGTCGATTGTAACTTTTGTGGTAAATACACAAACTGTAATAAATGAATACGTAATGACAAAACATACACACCTAAAGTAGAGGGTGTATAAGAAATAAATTGTTTATTATTTTAAAAATAAAGTGTTACTATTTGGAATTTGTGAAAAGATTAGTGTTACTTAAATATTTAAATTAAAAAAGTAAGTTTGTGTTATTTTTTTATCTTTAATAAAAAAATATAATGTGGATTTTAACTTCTATTTCAGTGTGTAATAAGCGTAATAATTTTTGTTTTATCTGTGGCTTATTCGCTGACAAAAAACATCGATTAGATTTTAAAAATAATAAAGCCTTACAGTCTTATGCAGAAAAAAAATTTAATATCGGTATCATCTGCTTATTAGTAAATTTGAGATTTACGCTTAATAAATGGTTATTAAAAATTCTTATTCAAAATCCTCTTATTCTGGAAATTTCTGGAACGCAAACGGCATTCGCCAACATAAAAATGAACTTGAGCACTTCCTCATGGAAAAAAATATTGATATAATGTTGGTTTCTGAGACTCATTTGACCTCAAGAAGCTTATTTAAAATAAATGGTTACACTTTATATGATACAAAGGACCCGAGAGAGAGCATGTGGTGGATCAGCAATTCTGATTAAGTCAAGACTCAAGCACTATGTCCTTGACAACGTTAGTGAAGAATATTTGCAAGCAACGAATATTTTCGTAGAAAATTTTTGTGCGAATTTCGTGATATCATCAATTTACTCACCTCCCAGATTTTCAGTTAGCGAAGATCAGTATGAGAAGTTCTACAAATCGCTTGGATCTTGTTTCGTGGCAGCTGGTGACTACAATGCAAAACATACCTACTGGGGATCGCGTGTTGTTACACCTAGAGGTCGAGCCTTGTTCAATACAATTTCAAAAATGGGCTTAGATGTCATTTCGAGTGGGGAGCCTACTTACTGGCCTACTGACGTAAGAAAAATTCCAGATATTATAGATTTTGCCGTCACGAAAAATATTCATAGGGACTTAATTCATGTAGAGGCCTCTCTAGATCTGTCCTCCGATCACTCTCCAACAATAGTTACAATTTTCAACCCATTAAGGAGTGATTTAACTAACTCATATATGAAGATGATTAATGGAATCAACTGGCTGGTATTCAAAAAATATCTTAGTAGTCACTGCGTAGAAAACATTCAGCTTAGATCATGCGATGATATTGAATTTAATATTGCCAATCTTAACGAAAATATTAAACAGGCTGCTGAACACGCCACTACCTCCTATCCGCAGACCGGCTTTAACAGAATTTATTCTACTGAAATTGAACGTCTTGTATGTGAAAAAAGGAGAGCTAGAAGAGAATGGCAACAACACAGAAGAATGTACTAAACGACTCAAAGAGCTGCTATCATCGGAAAAAACTGCACTACTGGAAAAGTATTTAGAAGGTCTTGATGTAACGTCCGCATCTAATTACTCTTTATGGCGCGCTACTAGAAATCTTAAACGACCCGTTGATCTTAAATCACCATTGCGTACTGCGACCGGAGGCTGGGCAAGAAGTGATAGTGAGAAAGGTAACTTATTTTCTGAGCATTTAAAATCTGTATTCACTCCCAATTCATGTACGGGTGCTGCTGATTTACCGAGTGTAGTTTCTCTACCCCCTCGTCCCTTAAGGTTTAAGATGCGTGAAGTACAAAAAGTAATTGCTGAACTCAACCCGAAGAAAGCTCCAGGTATTGATGGCATTAGTAACAAAATGCTCATGAACTTGCCTCATATTGCAATAAGAATCCTGCTATTTACTTTTAATGCTATTTTAAGAATGCAGTATTTTCCACATAACTGGAAACTGGCCAAGATCAAAATGATTCCAAAGGCGGGCAAAGATCTTACCAAGACTGAGTCATATAGGCCTATAAGCTTACTATCTACAATCTCAAAGCTTTTCGAAAAGCTGCTCATGACTAAATTGTCCAAAATTTTAACTGATAATGGGTGCATCCCGGGCCATCAATTTGGCTTTAGAAGTCAGAACAGCACGATTGAACAAACGCATAGACTGGTCCAAGTTGTAAGAAGAACATTTGAAGAAAAGAAGTATTGTTCTGCTCTCTTTATTGATGTTTCTCAGGCATTTGATAAAGTATGGCACGAAGGCCTAGTTTTAAAATTGAAGACATATCTGCCAATAAACATTCAAAAGCTTTTGGAAAGTTATATTATTGATAGGAAGTTCACTGTTGTGGAAGGAGAGTTCACGAGTGTGCCCGAATCTATATCTTCTGGTGTGCCCCAGGGTAGTATTCTGGGTCCTGTCTTGTATTTAATATATACTTGTGATATGCCTGTGAGCAATAATATCCATATTTCTACTTTTGCCGATGATACAGCCTGTATGAGTGTGCACGAAAACCCTTATGAGGCATCCCGCAATCTCCAGGAACATATCACTCAGCTGGAAATATGGTTGAACTTATGGAGAATTAAAGTCAATGAACAAAAGTGTGTCCATATAACGTTCACCCTAAGAAGAGATACTTGCTCCCCCATTCGAATCAACAATCATAATATTCCTCAACATTCCCAAGTGAAATACCTTGGTATACACCTTGATCGAAGACTTACATGGAAACATCATATTGACTCTAAGTTAACTCAGATGAAACTTAAGTTAACTCAAATATATTGGTTGATTGGCAGAAACTCAACACTCAGCTTAGACTGCAAACTTTTACTGTACAAGTCGCTTTTGAAGCCAATATGGTGCTACGGAATTCAGTTATGGGGCACTGCTTCAGCTTCCAATGTCGAGAGAATCCAACGAAGGCAAAACAAAATTTTACGGTTAATAACATCGGCTCCATGGTACATCCAAAATTCTATTATACATCGTGATTTAAATATGCCACTAGTGACTGAAGAAATTGCAAAATACGCAGGCAAATATTTAACAAAACTCGAATCACATCCTAATCCGCTTGCTCGTAATATTTTGAACTTTACTGGACACATCCGCTTAAAAAAGAGGGACACACGGGCTCTTATACCTAACACTCCAGATGGGACTACTTGAAAATACTTTCCCCCCCCCCCCTTTTTTTTTTTTTTGATTATCACTACTAATGTATTATTTATAACTACCACTAAGTTTATGTCCGACACTGGTCGGGCCTAATAATTTTTTTTTTTATAGATTTAAGATTTGAATACTTATTGTTAGTTCATATATGAAGATACAATAAATAAATACATGCATTATAAAAAAAAAAAATCCTCTTATTAACTAATTAGTAATTTAAGAACTTTTTTCATTTAAGACTGGCAACATTATTTCATTTGCTTGTCAATTGAGTTCTAATGATGAAACATGAGTGAATATTCTTTATCAGTAACCGCAACTCGTCAGAGAATTTATTTTTAAAATAATACGAAATGCTTGAAAAATTTTGCATGAAATATTTTACATTCGTATATCAATAAACGAAAATACATTTTCTTACCAAAAAAAAAAAGGATCATACACATGTACATGTACATGCATACATGTATTGGCACACTCAAAAAACCACAAACAAAAGAAAAGAACTCGGTAACCTTCTTTTTGTATTTTTGTTTCTGCACACAACACTAATAGCATAATTTATATTTCAGTATATACAAACATATTTCAATTTGTGAATAAATAGTTAAGAAATGGAGAATAAGGAGGAAAAAAGAGAAAAAGATCCCAAAATTGGTTGGAAGAGGATAAGGTAAGTACATATTTGCATATTAACATGTTGATTTTATATTAATCATATTATATTTATTTAATTTACGTACATATTGAACTTGCAACGAGTAGATGTTGCTGCGAGAGCTGATTAAAAAGCGGGTAAAGGTTATAGAAAATAAAAATGCGGATACCAATACGAATTCCGCCAAGAAAAGAGCTTGGTTAGAAGTGGAGGAGAGGTACGTACATATGTAATTCTACTTACACATTTTAATAAAATTTCTAAAATTATTTTGTTCTTTTATAGCTTTAACAGTTTACGTATGGGTGGCGAACGTAATATTGGCCAATTGCGGACACAATGGGTGGCCACCAAGGTATCGGCGCGAAAAAGAATGGCCACTCATAGAAAGCTACTTTTTAAAACTGGCGGAGGCACACAGCCTTCTGAAATAAACATAAGTGGCGATGATATCAGCGTCTGGCTACCTAATGAATTTATGGTAGATACCAATGAGTTTGATAGCGACGCTTGCATAGAGGTAAAATAATTTGATTCCATGAATACATACATACATACATACGTAGGTACATAGGCAAAAATTTTATATTCTTATTTATGGTCATACATATGTATAATGTATGTGTGATTGCAAAACACAAAACAGTTACATTATTTGTAGTCCTTTAAAAAGTTTGCTTTTCAGATATTGGAAGAACCTACGGGTAGCAATGATTCACTCCTGGCCAATCAAGAACCCGAAAGTATTTCTAGCAAAACCGTTGCGACACCGAAAGAGCAGGTACGTGGGTTTTGTAATTATTGAGTGTGAAAGGTTTTTTTTGGGAAAACCTTTTAAATTTCTTTCAAAGAGCACCAGAAAAGTGGCTGTTAAAAAATTATGCAGTGTTTTGAAAGTATGTATGTATTTACATACATACATGTTAATGTTCATTTTTATGTACTCTCATTTAATTGTGTGTGTACATATGTACCGTGTATACGTAAGTGTGTACATATGTACATACATTTATTCCTTTTTGTCTGAAAGAATTGTTCGCATTACAACAGTTTTTTATATAGCAGCAATGTTTGGTATAATAATAAATATTTTTTCTTAGATTTTAGAAAATATCGAAATATCAGCAGTTTCTAATTCCTTGGTGGTTCCCGAAACTGTTCCAGCTGAAGAAAAATGCAATTCGAAGTCAGCTTCAAAAGAGAAGGGAGTACGTATGTTTGTACATATGTAAATGCGTTATATTTCCTAACTTTTAAAATTATTTTAGAAAACACAAAAAGGGAAACCAAATTCGACTGATTACAATATCACGAAATTAACAAATTTTGATATTGATTGCAAGAGAGAGTTGCACGAGCTGCAGATGGACGTTGAAAGAAAACGAATTAGAAATTTAGATAGAGAACTTGACTTAGTAGAGCAAAAAATAAAATATTATAAAAGCAAATCAGGTGGTATGTATTATGCTAAAATTGTTAAGAGTGTAGATTTTGTGTTTGTAGTTGTTTTTTGCTACTGGATATACAGGATATACCTATACATACATATGTACAAACATAGAAAATATGATATTAAACAGACCTACATACATCTATGTATGTACATATTTATTGCTGCATGACGAATATGATCCGTACATACTTCTCTACGTATTTATGTATGTATGTATTTACTTGTTTACATACAGTATATGCTTCTTTATGTGCATTTCTTTTTTTTTTCAGATAAGTAATAATCAAGAAAACAAGCAATGCATTTTTTATTTAATTTTTTTGATTTGATTTCTTTTGTGTTTTGTTTTTGTATTTTGTTTAGTATGTTATGTTTCACAATGCTTAGTTTAGACTTGGGTCGAACTCGTTCACTAGTTCATTTTTGCCACAAACCAATGATCAAACCCATTTAAATTACATTGGTTTGATCATTGGTTTGTGGCAAAAATGAACTAGTGAACGAGTTCAACCCAAGTCTAGCTTAGTTGATCAAAAAAATATTTGTTTTTTTTTTTTTTTTTCTTTTTATATTATTTTGTTTTCCTTTTTTAGATGAATAGCCAGTGAAGTTTTTTAATTTGTTATATTTTTTGTTCCTAATCGACTAATATATGTTGTGTTATTTCTGTTTTTTATATAAGTCTGAATTGCTTTTTTATATTTTTTATGTTCCTTATTTTAAGGTTTAAATTTAAGACCATTTTATTTCATTTTTTATGTTTTATTAAAAAAGACAACTGCTTTTGAATTTTGTAAACTTTTATTCAAGGATGGAATTTGAATTTTATTTTTTATATGTAATATGTATGTACATAATTCATATAAATACATAAATATGTATTTTTGTTCATAAAAAATATTTATAAATAAAAAAATTAAAGTAAAATGAATAATAATAAAATTTATAATATGTTTTATTTCAATTTCAATATAACGTTTAAGTTAAAAATGCTTTTCTATAAAAGCTCGTAATAAAAAATTTTCTCTGCAAGCTATTGTTGTAGGTTCGGAATAATCTAATGATTCCAGCGTCATTTATTCTTCTAAAGTTACATCAGCTTAAAAATAAATAACATATTCAGGGAATAGATAGAATAAATTAGTTTAAAGCTTTACCTGGAAGATAATCTTTTTCTTCTATGGCAATGTTATGTAGTACTGCCAGAGCAACAATGAGTATTTTTACATTCTCAAAACTAATCGTCATTCCGTGAAGCAAACAACGGAATCTTTGCTTCCATACTCCAAAGCATCGCTCCACTGTATTACGGGTTGCAATGTGAGCGATGTTATAATATTTTTCTTTGTCGTTAGTAGGCCGTAGTATGGGTGTAAATAAGTAAGGCGTAAGCTTGTAGCCAGAATCACCAAGCAAACGACCCTTAAATTCTCTTTTTTCAAAACGCTCTTTTATCTTCGATTCGTTGAAAACTCGGCAATCATGGGTACTGCACCTCCACCTTGCTACTATATCCTGAATTTTCAATTCGGCATCGCATATCACCTGTTTACACAATGATAAGAAGGTTCTATAGAATATTTTATTTTTGTTGATTACCTGTACATTTAAGGAATAAAATCCTTTCCTGTTGATGTAATATTGAGCCACTTCTCCCCCTGTTTTTTTAATTTTTATGTGCGTTCCGTCGATGGCACCAATGACACTTGGAAAGTTGCGAATTTCTTTAAACTTTTTAGAAATTCTCACTTCCTCTTCTATACATGCAGGCATTTTAATTTTTTCTTTTGCCAGTTTCGCAATGGCGCGGGAAACTTTAGCACAAATCCTGCTTACCGTGGCTTGGGAGAGGCCATGCAAGTCGCCAGCATCATCTTGTACCTTAAAGTATAGATTTGTATTTTACGTGTCAAGTATATACCATAGAATATGAAACCTACCTCTCTTCTTCCCCAACTACGCAAAGCTACTAAAACCTGTAATTCTGCCGATGTTCCGAATCCTCTACTGTCCAATATAATGTCGTTTTTTACAAGATTAGTAATTTTTTTACCGTTTCTTTTTCGAAACGATATTTTTTTTTAAATTCTGTATCAGGAAGAGAGAATGGGTCGACCCTCTCCTTATATATTCTACGGCAACTGGAGTTGGCAGTTTCTCTGATGTACTCTGTGTAAGTGCAACAAAATTTAAAATATATATACATATGTACATATACATATCACAAACTAACTTACCAATTCTTCTAATAAAATTTATTGTTTCCATTTTTTCCGCAATAAGTCACGATTTCTTGTATATTTGCAAAAAAAATGTCTACAAATATGTTAACATGTAATAAAAATAATCAAAACAGAAATGTCATTTTACTTTATTTTTAAAGTAGGGGTCCACATACTTTAAAATTTCAACACTTTATATAACGCGCGTATTAATTATGCCAATGTGTTAACTGTATCCAAGCCAAAAATAATCAAACATAATGCAAGTACGACTGAAGAAGAATATGAATCCGGGGAAGAAAAGTCTGCAGACATGGAATGTGACCAGACATTTGTTGCACAGTCGGTGGAACCCCATTTAGTGACAAATGAAGATTTTCATGATCTTGTTCGAGATTTGAAACTATCATGGAGACAAACAGAGATGTTAGCGTCTCGACTAAAACAGTGGAATATCACTAAAAGTGACTTTAAAGTAACATTTGCAAGAGACAATCCCCAAATACAGTTTGAGCACATTTTTAAAGCTGACAATGATAATAACAACCTTGTATGTATATTGCTCAGATGTAGATGAGTTATTTTATTGTCTGAATTACCAACATCAACCGAACGACTGGAGATTATTTTTGGACGGCTCCTGTAAAAGTAAGTAATACTTTTTTTGTTATTCAAAAACCATTAACATATTTTTTATGTTTGAAAGCAGTTTTATTACACAACGAGAATCAGTTGCCCTCAGTGCCTATAGCATACGCTACTAACATGAAAGAGTCGTATGCAACAATAGAAAATATACTGGATTTAATATGTTATAAAAAGTATCAATGGCAAATAGTTTCAGATCTAAAAGTTCTGACAATTTTATTCGGAATGCAAGGAGGCTATACTAAATTTCCTTGCTATATTTGCGAATGGGACAGTCGTGGGAAAGACCAATACAAGCAAAAAAAGTGGCCACCAAGAACAATTTTTCAAATTGGCAAGAAAAACGTCTTAAAAATTCCACTAGTGAGTACCGAAAAAATAATTTTGCCACCATTACACCTCAAATTGGGATACATGAAGCAGTTCGTGAAACGCCTGGATAGGGAAAGCGATGCCTTTTTACACTTAAAATCAGTTTTCCCAAGAATAAGTGAAGCAAAAATAAAAGAAGGTGCAAATGTTTATTGATTTCTAAACATAATTGTATTATTTTTTTATTTTTAGGTATTTTTGTTGGTCCTCAAATCCGCAAAATCATGTTTGACGAAGAATTCACAACGAAACTAAATGTTGTGGAAAAAAGAGCATGGAGAAGCTTTATTAGTTTATTTGAAAATTTTTTGGGAAATAAAAAAAGTGAAAATTATATTGATGTAGTAAAAGAATTTCTGGAGGCTTATGCAGAAATGGGATGCAGAATGTCCATTAAAGTTCATTTCCTGCATGCACATTTAGATTTTTTCCCAGAAAACCTAGGACAATTCAGTGATGAGCAAGGCGAACGATTTCACCAGAACATTTTGGATATCGAAAGACGCTTCGAAGGAAAAAGCCAAGTAAGAATGATTTCAAATTACTGCTGGTCACTTAAGAGAGAAACAGACGATTTGATGTACAAGCGAAAGAGGTCTAGCAAGCACTTTTAATCATATATTATTAATTTCTAAATAAAATAATTTGAATACTGTTATATTAAAATATTTATATAATCATATCATTATAACATTAAAAAAATAAAGAAAATGTAGTAGCTATTGATGAATATTTGTAAAAGCAAAATTTTTAACTTTTGAAAAACCTTAATAACTTTTTTACTTTTTACTCGATTTTATTTATTGAAAGCTGGTTTAACTCAGAACTAAATTAGCTTTAATTAAATATATACATAAGGGTATGTTTTTGAACAAGCTAATTTAAAAAAAACCTAGAAAAATTAAAATTAAAATCAGATATAATTGAAAATATCACTGCAAAAAGTTAATATATATACCAATAATATATATATATTTAGAAAAGCACATTTTTCTTCTTTCTGAAACCATTTAAAAGTTGTAAATCCGATAAAAATCAACTGAGTTACGTGTTCATAAGTACTCGGACCTACCCGAAAATAGTTTTT
This sequence comes from Tachina grossa, assembly GCA_949987645.1. NCBI lineage: Eukaryota > Metazoa > Arthropoda > Insecta > Diptera > Tachinidae > Tachina > Tachina grossa. The sequence goes on from CATLJX010000025.1 coordinate 24,758, forward strand.
TCGGAATAACTCCGAAATTTGAGGGTGTTTCCGAACTTTTAAAAATTGATTTATGATCTACTAAATAAGGTCTATAACCTACACTAGGTCCCTTTTCAAGTATAAAAAAAGTACTCATTTGTAGCAGCGTGTTATTTATTTTATTAAATAAATTTTCATTATTTTGAAGTAAAGCAACCTAATTTAAAAAATATGAGCTTCTGACATGGTAATAAAACCGATAAACACAACTATGAAGTAAAAGTAAAAAAATTTTAAAAATTATCACAATTTGTTTTATTCGAATGAAACGAGTATCTGAATATCCAGCTTTTTTCGATTTGTTTTGATTGTATGTATATCACTAAAACATTTTTGTATAATTGTATTTATTTTAATATTTTTTTATGAATTTTGCTATGTATTTCGAATCAGTTGGATAATTTGGTGATGTTTCCCATTACATGATAGAAATAATAAATTTAAGATAAGAGCAGGCACTTCTAGCTTCATTTTCAGATGTAACATGAATCAGTATGTGCTATATTAATAAAAATATTTGAGGTACAAAACACACATTTTGGAAATATCAACTTAAAGTAGTCTTAACAAACGTGCGTGCCTACTTTAGAATTTTTATACAATAATTTTTTTAGAATACAACTTTACTTAACATTGCTTGGCAAAGCTTTATTAAGTGTTTTGCATAAGACCCAATATCTTTAATAGAATATATAATAACGCTTAAAACAAGTTTATACAAATATAATATAATAATATATGTAATTTAAAGCTCAAATATTCTTTTCTTTTTACCATATCAATGTACATACGAACGCAATGTGAGATTGTATTGTTATGATTATTATGTTTGAAAATAATCGAAGATTTATCAACGAATTTTATTTTGTTAATTTGCAAAGAGATCGTTTACCTTTTTAACAAACTTATCTAAATTTGCTTTGCAAAAATAGAATTTACAGTTATTGTGGAACGAAAAAGCATAATTTCTTGCAAAGTCTGCAAGTTACACTTTTCAATATTAACTTTGCACTTTGCAAGAGAGAACGTACGTGGAACAGAAATCGAAAAGACAGCATAAAAATTGCAAAAACTTTGCAATGTACAATTATCAATTTCAACTTTTCACTCATCAAATTTTACAGTTCTGAGGAACGAAAAGTTCTGCAAATTGCCGAAAAATTCGATAACTGCAAAGTGAAAAGTTGATAAGTTGTTTTGTGGAATAGGGCCCAGGTTTTGGAAATATAGTTCTTTCATACAAACTGTGATTGTTCTTGCATGCTTACTTTACATTAAATAAAGCTACCACATTAATTTTTTTATACCTTCAGCTTTTGTCAACAAAAAAATCGTCAAATCGTATCAAATCAACTTTTCTGGCAACTATGTACAACTAACATTTTTATATTTGCAATTTATTTTATTTGTTTATTCTCAATATTTGAACGGGGTTGATTACTTGCTAATTACTTGTTCTGGCTGCTCTTCTTATTAGTATTTATCAAAACACCAATACTAATAAATACTAATAAATAGCTGAAATGTGTTAAACCGTGATCACAGTCACTGTTTAATTTCACTGCTGCTCTTCTTATTACATTTTCAAAAAATAACAGAACTGCTTCAAACATAATACTGCTAAACTGTGATCACAGTCACAGTTTAAAAGAACAGCGATTTAGAAATCACGTTCACAAGGAGCAACATTATTAAAAAATCACGCTATCGCTCATCACTAGTTGGAATAATTGGTTCACAGTTGAAAATAAACGCAATACATTTAAAAGTGCACAAGTTGTCACAAATTAACAGGTACTCAAGCACAGCTTATGATTATCAAGAATCCGATTCATATTCTTGCGTGAATGAAATAATTAGTTCTTAAAATTAAATAAATAACAAATGGAAAAATATATGAATAGTGATATACGTATGTATAGAAAAAATTATTAAGATTTTTGTGTTTGAAACAGAACATCCAAAAATTAGTGTTGTATTTCAATGTTATATCAAATAAGTACAACCGCGGCTCAACGACAATCCCCAGAAACAAGAGAATAAGGCAAATAGCAATCAAAACAACAACAGTTACAACCATCATCCAAATTTGATAGTGCAAGGCGCATAGTCTTCTGCCGCAATCAGTTGAGTAATATCCGAAGCCACAACTCAGCAATAACAACCTAGGTGACGAATTACATGCTTATAGATGTCATATTGCAAGCATTATCTAAACCATTTCTTAAAATAAAAAAAATAAAATAAAAAACCTACAAGTAACACACCAACAAAAAATAACAGCTGAAACAACAAGTAATACAATAATACAAGTAATACCAACGGGCGTAACACGTTGATGACAAATAATGAACCAAAACTACATATAAGATGAATTATTGCCCACCACAACAGAACTCCCAGTACTCTGCTTTATCAGATTACTCCGGGAAGCCAAGTTCCAGTAAAACGTCAAAACAGTTCTTTGCATAGATTACAACTCTATGAAATCAACTACAGAACATTGACACTCTTATATCCGTCCACATTAAACAGGACGATGCTGGTACCGTTGCTGTCATCTATATTTCTGTCCACGGTTTGAAGACACCTTTAACAGGATAAATGCGGATTTTTTCCAATATCCCAAGTGAGGTAGTTCTTGGTACTGTTATCCAGAATTTTGACAAGATAAGAAGGTTTATCGCAAATTGGTGCAAGCTTTCGCAAATTGGTGCAAGCTTACATTCAACGCTATTACAGGCAGCTCACAACTCTGAAGATATTAAAACTACAGTGAAAAGATTAGCTCTCAACGAATTAACTTAAAACTTAAAAGATAAAACGTAGCTCTAACGAATTGAATGAATAACTTCAAATTGAATTAATACGGACAAGCAGTCTCTTTGTTTGCTGTTCAGTTCAATAACTTATACCATTAGATGTCGAGCCAGCCGATATGTACATTAGCAATGTTTTTAAATGATGAATCAACAAGCAAAAATCACACATGAAAGTGTACAAAATGAGTGCTCACATGGGTGATACCGATAGCCGGCCGTTTATAGAGAACTGAGAACAACTTAATTGGTTTAGCTGGTGGCGATGCAGATTTCTGGATGCCTCTTTACTCAATTGAAGGCATGGCTCGTGGTGATGCTGAGTTATATCTTAATGGACCAAACCAGGACATCTATACATAAAGAAGAAAGTCACAAGGAAAAGGAACATTAACAAAAGCATGTCAGCCTGATTGAGGTGTCAGGAATCAGAAGGTCAGACGGAGGAGTCGCTGTTGTTTACTTATGTATGTATTTATTAACAAATATAACAAATCGCTTATATTTAAGACACAGGCATTTCTGATTCAGTTGGTATACTTGGAAAACATTTAGAGCTAGATGTTTTCTTCCACCAAGGGTGGAGGGATGTTTTAAATCATTATTGAACAACCCTCGTACCCGTGCATTGCACTAATTTACTAACGTAGCAGTAAGCAGTTTATTTGGTTGCTTGCTAAATTCTTTGCGTCGACAAATTGTGCAATTCCGACGTTGCAAAAACCAATTGGATCAGAAGCTTAATAATATTAAACATTAATAAAATTATGTCAACTAAAAATTAAAATATGAAGAATGCTTAATTGCATAAATATAATTGATAGCTGATAGCCAAAGTAGCTAGTGCTATTTAAATATTATATTAGTCTTATATTAGTCTTACCTTTGTATACTCAAATAATAAACACTTGCTATTTCCAAGGGACTTACCAGGTTGTAAATATATAATATTAAACAAACAAAAAAATTACTTAATAATAAAAACTATAACAATACAAATCTCCTTGTGGTATTATTAGCTATAATTTATGAACAAACTTACAGGGCAATTATGAATAAAATTCCGCGAGAAATATCCCCCTTTTCCAATTAGAATTTTTTGTTTTCCCTATTGCTTGCTATTAATTGGGATTGTTCCCCGGAAAAAAATTCTCGGGGAATTTTATTCATAATTGCCCTCTTAGTATATCGAGCCATAACCGCTAAAATAGCTTAAGCGACACATTTTTTGGACTTCGTTTTTTGACGAAAATCGATTACTTACGATCGCAAATAATCGATTTTGGTGAAAAATTGAATTTCGAAAATTATGTCGCTTAAGCTATTTTGGCGGTTATGGTGCGATATGCACAGGGTGGGCCAAAAGAAACCAAGGGGTGTAAAAGTTTAATAATTTTTTTGTTTATTAATATTTTTTTATTTTTTCTTTCAGATTATATAGACAACACTTGGAGAATTTATAATGGAGAGGTTCACAACTGAACAGAGAACCAGAACAATAAAATTTTATTATTTAAACCAGAGATCAATTATTTTAACGCAAAAAGCATATCGTCGACATTTTAACGTCAGAATTTCGCCCTCTGAAGCGATGATTCGTTGCTTAGTTAATCGTCATCACCAACATGGCAGCGTAAGAGATTTGCCTCGAACCGGTAGACCACGTTTAAGTCGCACTGCGGAAAATATTGAACGAGTACAGCAAAGTGTTAACGAAGCACCAGAAACATCTGGCAGAAGGCGTTCTGCTCAGCTAGAAATGTCTCGTACGTCACTACGGCGCAATTTAAAAAAAGATTTACAGTTATACCCATATAAGGTGCAATTGGTCCAAGAATTAAAACCCGCAGATCATCGGCAACGTCTAAATTTTGCAGTTAAATTTCAAGAGTTGGCGAGAAATGAAATCAACTTTATTGAAAATTTGATTATGAGTGATGAAGCTCATTTTCATTTGAATGGCTTTGTTAATAAGCAGACCTGTAGGTTCTGGGGTTCTCAAAATCCAAGAGCCATTCATCAACGCCAATTGCACCCCATCAGGTGTACAGTACGGTGTGGGATCACATCTGAAAATGTCATTGGGCCCTACTTCTTCGAGAATGAAGATGGAAGTGCTGTAACCGTAAATGGAGAGCGGTATCGGTTTATGATAGAAAATTTTTTACGTCGTGCTCTTGAAAACAGACCTGGTATGTGGTTTCAGCAGGACGGAGCCACTGCCCATACTGCCCGAGACACAATGGCACTTTTAAGTCAAATTTTTGGAGAGCGAATAATTTCTCGAAATTCGGAAATTATTTGGCCAGCGCGATCGCCAGATTTGACAGCACCCGACTATTTTCTTTGGGGTTTTTTGAAGGAGCGAGTGTATGTGAACAAGCCAGAGACAATCCTTGAACTCAAGGCAAACATTGTTGCAGAAATTCGAACGCTACAGCCACAAGTTTTGAAAGATGTTATGGAAAATGCTCTAAAAAGAGCCCATCAGTGCGAAGCTGAAAACGGTGGTCATTTAAGTGACATCATTTTTCATACTTAGTGTAAAAAAATTTCCATTTTGTATATTATATAATCTGAAAGAAAAAATAAAAAAAAGTTAATAAACAAAAAAGTTATTAAACTTTTACACCCCTTGGTTTCTTTTGGCCCACCCTGTATAAGGTTTGACTTTTTAATATTCAATAAAGGACACTTAACTCTTAACACAGACGTATGTATGCACATTATGTTTATTGTAGGGAAATCGAAAAGAGCAAGTGCTTTGGTTGCTGCTGTTGAAAAAGCTACTGAAAATTTTATTCAAAAAGGAGAGCAAATTGCATATGAGAATACAGATATTACACAAGAAATGCTAGCTGCTGTAGACGAAGTACGTAAAACGGGTGATGCGATGAGCGTTGCAGCTAGGGAATTCTCTGAAGATCCCTGTAGTTCTCTTAAACGGGGTAATATGGTACGTGCAGCTCGTAATTTACTATCGGCCGTCACTCGGCTTTTAATATTAGCTGATATGGTTGATGTTCATCTGTTGCTGAAATCATTGCATGTTGTCGAAGACGATCTAAATCGTCTTAAAAACGCATCAAGTCAGGATGAACTGTTGAATAATATGAGGGTAAATTTTTATTAAATTTATTTAAAAATGAACTGCTTTTTTGTAATATATGAGTTGTTTATTTAGCAATTCGGTAGAAATGCAAATCAACTTATTAAGCTGGCTGCTAAACGTCAGCAAGAACTTAAAGATCCCCAACTTCGTGATGATTTATCTGCTGCTAGAGCCATGTTAAAAAAACATTCCACTATGCTCCTTACAGCATCTAAAGTATATGTTCGTCATCCAGAATTAGATTTGGCTAAGGTTAACCGTGATTTTATACTTAAACAAGTATGTGATGCTGTTAATACTATTAGTGACGTAGCACAAGGAAAATATTGTCAACCAACAGATATTTACAGCGGGGCTGGAGAACTGGCTACAGCTTTGGATGATTTTGACGTAATTTTAATTCTTTTTGTTATTATTGACTAAATAAATTCATTTGTTTCCTACTAGGAGGGCATTATTATGGATCCCATGACTTATAGTGAGAAACGGTCTCGACAATTATTAGAAGAACGGCTGGAAAGCATAATCAGTGCAGCTGCTCTGATGGCTGATGCGGATTGTACAAGAGATGAGCGACGAGAACGTATCGTTGCAGAGTGCAATGCTGTACGGCAAGCATTGCAGGATTTATTGTCTGAATACATGTCAAATGTAGGACATTAAGAATTTTTTAAGCTTTGGTACATTAAAAAAAAATAAATGTTTTTTTTTAGATGGGACAAAAGAATAATAGCCCCGGTCTTGAGAGGGCTATAGATCAAATGTGTCGAAAAACTCGAGATTTACGACGCCAGTTACGAAAAGCAGTAGTTGATCATGTTTCGGACTCGTTTCTTGAAACAACGTCGCCACTAATAGATCTTATTGACGCTGCTAAAACTGGCAACGAAAAAAGGGTACGTGAGAAAGCAGATATTTTCACTAAACATGCCGAAAAATTGGTAGAAGTTGCTAATTTGGTGTGTAGTATGTCTAACAATGAAGATGGCGTAAAAATGGTGCGCTATGCAGCTGCACAAATAGAAAGCCTATGTCCCCAAGTTATAAATGCAGCATCCATTCTTACTGTGCGGCCTAATTCAAAAGTAGCAAAGGAAAATATGACTGCGTATCGTCAAGCATGGGAAGTTCAAGTGCGAATTTTGACGGAGGCTGTGGATGATATTACTACTATTGACGACTTTTTAGCAGTTTCTGAAAATCATATATTAGAAGATGTAAACAAATGTGTCATGTCTTTGCAAATAGGCGACGCTGATGATTTGAGAACAACTGCTGGGGCAATTCAAGGAAGATCAGCTCGAGTCTGTAATGTAGTGGAAGCAGAAATGGATAATTATGAACCGTGTATATACACAAAACGTGTCCTTGAAGCTGTTAAAGTTCTACGAGATCAAGGTATCTAAACATGAAAAGTATTTCTTATATTTTGTGATAACCACCACAATTTTCCTAAGTTATGTCTAAGTTTGATCAACGTGTTGAGGCTGCTGTCAATGCTCTTTCATCTAATTCTAGTAAGGATGTCGATGAAAACGATTTCATTGATGCATCTCGTTTGGTTTATGATGGTGTACGAGAAATAAGGCGTGCAGTTCTTATGAATAGGGTAAGTTACAGTTAAAAAATTTCACTCGGTTAAAAAATCTATTAAATATATAGCAAAATATAAAAACCAATTTATTTGTGAGCAGATAGTCCTCGCAGCTAGCGCTCCTTAAACTTTAAAGGTGTCCACATGGCAATCAATACAATGTATTACGACATACATTGGAGTAGCTAGGAATTTTTTCCGTGGGGAGGGGGCAAACAAATTTGTTTTTTTTATTTTTAATGCGGTCTTCATAATATATAATCAGAATATTACTTAAATAATCGATTATTTTTCGATTTTATTAAGTATGTTCGTTTACCCCAAAAGTTGCAAAATTCTTTAAAAATGTGTACTGGATATAAGTGAAATGCGTGTGTTTACACATAAATTTGCAAAAAAAAAAAACAGCATTACTTGAGAGAGTACAGTGACAGTTGTTTGACTGACAGTCTGCAATTTGTAACGTATTCTATTTTAAAAAAATGTTCTTTGTATATTTTCCAATATTTATTATTTAATTTAAATGTTCACAATCTATTCACTAGTTTTATTATTCTGTTCTTAATGTGCTTATTTTAAAGAATGTAAACTTATTTATATTATACTTATGCTAGGAAAGTGAAGCGTCATTAATTTGTCATGCTTTATTATTCAAAGAAAATGTGGGTCACTGAAGAATATTGACAGTAACCCGATCTACTGAAATGTTAGTTATTTCATAATGTTTTGAATTAAACAATGTATGGTGGTAATGAACTTTAAGAATGTTAAATATTTGAATTCAGTAATTCTAGCTGTATTGAGTTTCTTTTTTCTTTATTTCAGTAAATAAAGTGTTAATGATCTTTACTTATTAAAGAAGAGTGAATCATAGCAAAATATTTATTGATATACATACATTCATGACACTTCCCCTCTTTACAAGAATAATCTTATACTGTAAGTTATGAGATTATTCAATTATATATATATTTTTTTTTTATATATCCTTTTTTTTTATAGTTATATTAATAATCTTTTACATATCAGTTCTAGGATGCATCTCTAGTCTAATTATGATAATAGAACTTATGGTTTATTAAATAGTTTTACTCTATTCTTATGGATTGTTAGTGTTTTGTTATTTTCTAGTTCTATTACTAAATTCTTATCTAAAACTGCTTTTACTTTGTATGGACCTAAATATAATTGAGATAATTTATGACCTGCCGCATTTTCTACTAGCACTTGGTCATTTTTTTCAAAATTTTGTGGGCTGGTGTTTTTATCATAAATTTGTTTTTGTTTTGCTTTATTTTTGTTAAGTAGTGCCTTAGTTCTTTCATGTGCTACTTGCATTCTGTACCTTACTTCTTTGCTGTATGCTTCAATGTTGTATAGTGGGTCTATCCCTCCCTTCATTAGAAAGTTGAGCGGCGTGGGCGCTTTGCCGAATATTAGCTCAAAATGGCAATAACCATGGGTAGAGGAAGGGGTCATATTATAACAAAATTAAAGTATGGAACCCATTCGTCCCAGTCTGTTTTGTTTGGGGCTAAATATGCTCGTAGGTACTCGTTAAATGTTCTATGAGAACGTTCGATCGTACCCAGAGTTTCGTGATGATATGCCGTTGAATGTAGTTGGTTTATATTAAGTAGTTTGCATAATTCAGATAGTACTTGATTCTTATATTCCGTGCCCATGTCTGTAAGTAAAGTTTTCATAGGTCCAAATTTTAATATACAATTCATGAATATTGCCTTTGCAACAGTTTTTGCTGATTTGTCTTGTATGGGTACGGCTATTAAGTATTTCGATAGGTCGCAAATCATAGTTACTGCATACTCATTTCCAAAATTTGATTTAACGAATGGACCAATTGTGTCTACAATAACTATATCAAAGGGTTTGGCTGGTGTTGGTGTAATTGTTAAATTTTCTTTTTGTTTGGGACGTGACTTATTTAGTTGACATGATACACAGTTTTTTACATATTTAGTTACTTCCCTGGACATATTTTTCCAGTAATAATGTCTTCTCAGTTTGTTTAATAATCTTGTGATCCCTGGGTGGCCACCAGACAGGGGATCATCATGGAATTTCCTAAGAATATCCATTTTTTCTTTTTCATTGTTTATAATTGTTACTTGGGGTGTCAATATTACAATTAGTTTTTTCAATTTATTATTTGCGCATTCTTTAAATTCATTTACTCGAGTTTCTTTAAAAATTATTTCATTCAACGACAGCTGTAGCTTTGGAATGTTTAGATTGTTTGCTATTATTTCAAGCATTGGTAAGAATTGATTTAGATCAATCTTTCCATTAGCAATATAATCATCCATCGCGAAGTCCGTTAAAATTTGTTTGCCCTTCCTAAGGGTACATCTAAGTGTATCACCTATTTGGGAAAAAGTTAAACGGGTAATTTTCTTTGATTCATTAGCGTGTATTGCTTCATATATACGTTGTTGTTTTACTTTATCTGAATTTCTGTTATCATGTATTTCATTAGTATCTTGATTTCTTGTCTGTAAACGAGTTGTGACTTTCAAAACGTTAATTGTTTCACCCATAGTTTTTATGTCACTAAAATTTATTCTCGACAATGCATCTGCTCCACAATTCCCTTTACCTTGTATGTATTCTATTGTAAAATCGTATTCCTCTAGATCAAGTCTCATTCTAGTGAGCTTAGACGACGGTTTTTCATTGAGAATAGGTATACTAGAGGTCTGTGGTCACTTCGGACCAGAAATTTTTTCCCATAGACATAAGGGCGGAAAAAATTTATTGCCCAGTGTATGGCTGCTAGTTCTTGTTCTATTACAGATTTGTTGCTTTCACCTTTAGTAAAAGCTCGTGAGGCATAGGCAATGGGTAACTGAACACCATTATGATCTTGACTGAGTACTGCTCCGCAAGCGTTCTTGCTTGCATCTGTTGTTATGCAAAATTTCTTATCGAAATTAGGATATTGTAATATTTTGGGCGATAGGAGAGCTTTTTTGAGGTATTGGAATGCATTTTCACATTCTTTACTCCAAACAAACGGTATATTTTTTCTTGTTAATCTCGTAAGGTGGATTGAATGGTCAGCGAAATTTTTGATAAACCTTCGATAATAGTTGCAAAAGGCAACAAATCTGCGGGTTTCATCGGCATTCTGTGGTTTTGGGTAATTTTTTATGGTGTCAAACTTTCCATCGTCTGGATAAATCCCTTTGTCTGTGCATTTGTGTCCCAGGAATGTTACTTCATGTTTGAAAAATATACATTTGTCGGGATGAAGTTTTAAATTAAATTTTCTGCATGTGTCAAAAACATCTTTTAAATTATTAAGCATATGTTTCTCTGAGCATCCGATGACAACTAGGTCATCCATGTAGAGAAATGCTTGTGACGGCCTAAGGCCTGCAAATGCGAGAGTCATCATTCGTTGGAATGAATTTGGTGCTACCTTCAGACCATAAGGTAGACGTTTAAAGCGAAAAGAACCATTGTTGGTTGAAAATGAGGTGATATCTCTGGAATTTTCTTCCAATTCTATTTGATGAAAACCTGACATAAGGTCAAGGCATGAAAAGTATTTTGCTCTACCCAGTTGATCGAGAATGTCGTCAATTCTAGGTAGAGGAAATTTATCTGCAACAAGCTTTTTATTAACTTGTCGATAATCAATGACTAGACGCCATCTTTTTTCAGTACTGTTTGGGAGTGATTTTTTCGGGACTAATAATATTGGACTATTGTATTCAGAGAAAGAAGGTTCTACAATGTCGTCTTTTATTAGTTTATCTACTTGTCTATTGACTTCTTCTTTTTGCATTTCGGGTATTCTGTAATTTTTTATGTATACAGGGATATTACTATTTGTTCTCAATACTTGTTTGTAAAAATTGTTATGTGTAATTTTTTCAGTTTCTAACCCGAATATATCTGTATATTTACTACAGAGTTCAGTTAATTGTTTGGAAATATGGTCTGGAAAGTTTTTTTTTAATTTTTGTAATATTTCTTTCTCTCTGTATGCATCTAAATTATTACTTATATTGTGGACCTTGTAAATTTCATAATTGGACAATTTTTCTGTTTTAATTTTGATGTTTTTGATATTAGTACTGTTTTGAGTTGTATTAATTATTAGCACATAGGGTGATTTGCATGAAATGATTGTATTTGCAATATATATCCCAGGTTTGATTTCTTGATTTGGTACTAATAGTTCAGAAACTGTTGTGTCTATTTGTATTTTTCTGATGACTTCACTTCTAGGTGGTATAGTGAGATCATATTTTTGTGGTTGATTAACCAGTTTGAATATAATTTCACCAGGATAGTTGAAGTGTCGAAGAATTAGTTTTTCATGGTTTTCATAATAATCAAGAATGCAGTTGTATTTCTTTATGAAATCTAAACCTAGAATTCCTTCGCATGGTATTGGGAATGAATCTTCTACAATATGAAATGTGTGTGGTATGCCGTTGTTGTGTTTGTAGAGGTTAGCCTCTATTCTACCAATAGTAAAGACAGGTTTTTCTCCTATGCCTGTTAGTTTGGCTTGGGTTTGGATAATGTTTTCTTTTTTATTGATATAATTATTTTTAAATATAGACACGCTCGCGCCAGTGTCTATAAGGAAAGTATTACTGCCATTGCTCAAAGAATTCGATATTTTGCAGTAGCTAGAGGGGTTTAGGTTAAAGTGGTAAATGTTGTTAGGAGAAATTGTGGGTTTAATGTTCTGAATATTATTGTTATTTAATTTTCCCCCAGATGGGTGGGCTGAGGGTTTTGGTAGTTTTCCGATTCATCGGAGGTAATTAAGTTAATTCTTCTGTTGTTGTTGTAAGAATTCCGAGACATATTATTGGTATTGTGACGATTGTTACTGTTGTTGTTGGTACTACGATAATAATTGTTGTTGCGATTATGGTTTCCGCGGTAGTTTCTGTTATTGTTGTTGTGATATCTTCGATAACTATTGGAATTTGTTGTTCTATCGCGATTATTGTTGTTGTTATTGTATACTGGTAATCGATTTCTGTTTGTAAAATACACGATTGGGTTTTGTTCATTATAGTTAATTTCTAAAAATTTGGAAGTGACTTCTTCTACGGAGTTGTAGGTGCCAGCTTCCAAGATTATTTTAACTCGTTCAGAGTCAACGTTATCAATTATAGACTTAGAGGCGGCCTTTGTAGCAATTTTGTTTGCGGCCTCTTCATTCATACCGTCTGATATGTATGTGTTGGCTAGTTCATTGGCTAATTGTTGTATTTGTTTAGTGTATTCTGTTTTTTCTCTATTAGATTGTTTTGTCGCTTTTAATTTTGCTAAAATGGTTTCAGCTGAGTCACCCTTGATAGTGGTTTTTAGCCTTGTAATAATGGCTTCGACTGTTAGAAGTCCTTGAATTTTATTTCGCACCGCGCTCGAGATTTTAGTGTTTATTATATTGACAAGGATTGATTCTGAATTTTCGCCTCTTACAGAATTCAGAAGAGTTATTGCGTCAATGAATTTTCCAAGCATGGTATAATTGCCATCAAAATCCTGCCAGATTTTGAGTTCAGTTAATTGTTTGGAAATATGGTCTGGAAAGTTTTTTTTTAATTTTTGTAATATTTCTTTCTCTCTGTATGCATCTAAATTATTACTTATATTGTGGACCTTGTAAATTTCATAATTGGACAATTTTTCTGTTTTAATTTTGATGTTTTTGATATTAGTACTGTTTTGAGTTGTATTAATTATTAGCACATAGGGTGATTTGCATGAAATGATTGTATTTGCAATATATATCCCAGGTTTGATTTCTTGATTTGGTACTAATAGTTCAGAAACTGTTGTGTCTATTTGTATTTTTCTGATGACTTCACTTCTAGGTGGTATAGTGAGATCATATTTTTGTGGTTGATTAACCAGTTTGAATATAATTGCTGATTCTATAAATTTTAGTGGATCAGCCATCGTGTTGTTTGTGATTATGGCACGATTTGCTGTGTTTAGTGAATGGGGGGAGTCGGGTCTAAGGAGTGGTATTTTAATTTCTTCATTAACCGTTAAGGATGTCAGGGGTAGTTCCAGCTCTTCTGCAACTTTTAAAAGCTTTTCGTTTAACGAGAATATTAATTTTTCACAGTCTTTGATGTGCTCTTTGGTTAGAAGATGCTTGAAAAGGTTAACCAATGAAACCACGTTATTGTAGTTAGTTTGAAGTACTTGAAGGTGTTTGTTAATAGTATTTCTTGTTGGTTTTTGGGATTTGCTTATACATTTGAAGCTTTTATCGAATTCTATTTTAAAGCTGTTAAATTTTTGTACCAATTCTTCCCAGTTGGGATTGGCCATTTAACCATAATTGAGACAGAGGGTAAAGTAACAGAACACAAGGGAGTAAAATAGTATTAATTTGTGAATAAATAAGGGCGTACTAAAGTGTATATGTGAATAAGTGTTTTAACATATTATATTTTATATTTTATATTTGTTTTTTTTTTTTTAACTGTTCAAATTGCTTAATTTTCTAAACTGTTATAAATTGTTTGAATTACAAAAAAAATTCACTTATTTTATACATACATATTCCTGGATATTCATCGTTGATTATATTTGTTGCATGTTGTAGTGGGTGTTGTACTGCATCTGGCATCTGTACTTCATCTGGCTGAGGGATGACGTTGTAGATGATTATTGTGTAGTTGATTATTATTGCTGCTTGAAGGTAAATTAAATGCTGCTGGCGGCTGCCTGTACTGTTCTATTCCTTTTTGCCAATCGTAATTTTGTCAGGAAAATAACAGCTACCAGGATTAATGTTGACAAAATTGTAATGTAGATCATCGTATCGTTTCCGCTTTTTTCATTTTCTATCGGTATGTTATTCCTTAATATATGTACTAGTTCCTTGTTGTTATTTTCTTCTGTAGTTTTGCCTACTTCGTATCCAGTAATAAGTATTGGAATTGTACTTAAAATTTTTTTCCACCATGTCGTTTTAAAAAAAATTTTATTTTTTATTTTTTTATTTTATATAAAGAACTTAATTTAGTAATTTTAGATAGTGGTTCTGATGAAAGGACACTTTCCGACAGGAGGACAATTGATAGCACAAAAACACTTTTTTTTTTTTTTTTTTCTTTACAACTTTTCCGTGGTCACGGTCGCCATGTAACGTATTCTATTTTAAAAAAATGTTCTTTGTATATTTTCTAATATTTATTATTTAATTTAAATGTTCACAATCTATTCACTAGTTTTATTATTCTGTTCTTAATGTGCTTATTTTAAAGAATGTAAACTTATTTATATTATACTTATGCTAGGAAAGTGAAGCGTCACTAATTTGTCATGCTTTATTATTCAAAGAAAATGTGGGTCACTGAAGAATATTGACAGTAACCCGATCTACTGAAGTGTTAGTTATTTCATAATGTTTTGAATTAAACAATGTATGGTGGTAATGAACTTTAAGAATGTTAAATATTTGAATTCAGTAATTCTAGCTGTATTGAGTTTCTTTTTTCTTTATTTCAGTAAATAAAGTGTTAATGATCTTTACTTATTAAAGAAGAGTGAATCATAACAAAATATTTATTGACATACATACATTCATGACAAATTTTTTATTGAACAAAAGTATGCCAGCAAAATCCAGTAGAAGAGAAAAATATATGACATGTAAGAGGGAGTGTGTTAGAACATCGATTTGCAAAATGTTCCACCGCCAAATAATTCAACGAATTCAAACTCAAGCTTTAACTTTAGTCGCCTTGAAGCTACTATTGAGAATCTGGTGCTAACTATAAACAACTTTACTACAAATATGACAAGTATGATGCAAGAAATGCTGCGAATGCAGAATACACTGCTTCAAGCATTAGTTAATAAACCATGAACACGTTAAAAATATGTTTCTGGAACGCAAACGGCATTCGCCGTTATATAATGTTGGTTTCTGAGACTCATTTGACCTCAAGAAGCTTATTTAAAATAAATGGTTACACTTTATATGATACAAAGGACCCGAGAGAGAGAGCATGTGGTGGATCAGCAATTCTGATTAAGTCAAGACTCAAGCACTATGTCCTTGACAACGTTAGTGAAGAATATTTGCAAGCAACGAATATTTTCGTAGAAAATTTTTGTGCGAATTTCGTGATATCATCAATTTACTCACCTCCCAGATTTTCAGTTACCGAAGATCAGTATGAGAAGTTCTACAAATCGCTTGGATCTTGTTTCGTGACAGCTGGTGACTACAATGCAAAACATACGTACTGGGGATCGCGTCTTGTTACACCTAGAGGTCGAGCCTTGTTCAATACAATTTCAAAAATGGGCTTAGATGTCATTTCGAGTGGGGAGCCTACTTACTGGCCTACTGACGTAAGAAAAATTCCAGATGTTATAGATTTTGCCGTCACGAAAAATATTCATAGGGACTTAATTCATGTAGAGGCCTCTCTAGATCTATCGTCCGATCACTCTCCAACAATAGTTACAATTTTCAACCCACTAAGGAGTGATTTAACTAACTCATATGTGAAGATGATTAATGGAATCAACTGGCTGGCATTCAAAAAATATCTTAGTAGTCACTGCGTGGAAAACATTCAGCTTAGATCATGCGATGATATTGAATTTAATATTGCCAATCTTAACGAAAATATTAAACAGGCTGCTGAACACGCCACTACCTCCTATCCGCAGACCGGCTTGAACAGAATTTATTCTACGGAAATTGAACGTCTTGTATGTGAAAAAAGGAGAGCTAGAAGAGAATGGCAACAACACAGATCACCCCTAAATAAAATCAGACTTAAACAATGTACTAAACGACTCAAAGAGCTGCTATCGTCGGAAAAAACTGCACTACTGGAAAAGTATTTAGAAGGTCTTGATGTAACGTCCGCATCTAATTACTCTTTATGGCGCGCTACTAGAAATCTTAAACGACCCGTTGATCTTAAATCACCATTGCGTACTGCGATCGGAGGCTGGGCAAGAAGCGATAGTGAGAAAGGTAACTTATTTTCTGAGCATTTAAAATCTGTATTCACTCCCAATTCATGTACGGGTGCTGCTGATTTACCGTGTGTAGTTTCTCTACCCCCTCGTCCCTTAAGGTTTAAGATGCGTGAAGTACAAAAAGTAATTGCTGAACTCAACCCGAAGAAAGCTTCAGGTATTGATGGCATTAGTAGCAAAAAGCTCATGAACTTGCCTCATATTGCAATAAGAATCCTGCTATTTACTTTTAATGCTATTTTAAGAATGCAGTATTTTCCACATAACTGGAAACTGGCCAAGATCAAAATGATTCCAAAGGCGGGCAAAGATCTTACCAAGACTGACTGAGTCATATAGGCCTATAAGCTTACTATCTACAATCTCAAAGCTTTTCGAAAAGCTGCTCATGACTAAATTGTCCAAAATTTTAACTGATAATGGGTGCATCCCGGACCATCAATTTGGCTTTAGAAGTCAACACAGCACGATTGAACAAACGCATAGACTGGTCCAAGTTGTAAGAAGAAAATTTGAAGAAAAGAAGTATTGTTCTGCTCTCTTTATTGATGTTTCTCAGGCGTTTGATAAAGTATGGCACGAAGGCCTAGTTTTAAAATTGAAGACATATCTGCCAATAAACATTCAAAAGCTTTTGGAAAGTTATATTATTGATAGGAAGTTCACTGTTGTGGAAGGAGAGTTCACGAGTGTGCCCGAAACTATATCTTCTGGTGTGCCCCAGGGTAGTATTCTGGGTCCTGTCTTGTATTTAATATATACTTGTGATATGCCTGTGAGCAATAATATCCATATTTCTACTTTTGCCGATGATACAGCCTGTATGAGTGTGCACGAAAACCCTTATGAGGCATCCCGCAATCTCCAGGAACATATCACTCAGCTGGAAATATGGTTGAACTTATGGAGAATTAAAGTCAATGAACAAAAGTGTGTCCATATAACGTTCACCCTAAGAAGAGATACTTGCTCCCCCATTCGAATCAACAATCAAAATATTCCTCAACATTCCCAAGTGAAATACCTTGGTATACACCTTGATCGAAGACTTACATGGAAACATCATATTGACTCTAAGTTAACTCAGATGAAACTTAAGTTAACTAAAATATATTGGTTGATTGGCAGAAACTCAAAACTCAGCCTGGACTGCAAACTTTTATTATACAAGTCGCTTTTGAAGCCAGTATGGCGCTACGGAATTCAGTTATGGGGCACTGCTTCAGCTTCCAATGTCGAGAGAATATAACGAAGGCAAAACAAAATTTTACGGTTAATAACATCGGCTCCATGGTACATCCAAAATTCTATTATACATCGTGATTTAAATATGCCACTAGTGACTGAAGAAATTGCAAAATACGCAGGCAAATATTTAACAAAACTCGAATCACATCCTAATCCGCTTGCTCGTAATATTTTGAACTTTACTGGACACGTCCGCTTAAAAAAGAGGGACACGCTGGCTCTTATACCTAACACTCCAGATGGGACTACTTGAAAATACTTTCCCCCCCCCCTTTTTTTTTTTGATTATCACTACTAATGTATTATTTATAATTACCACTAAGTTTATGTCCGACACTAGTCGGGTCTAATAATTTTTTTTATAGATTTAAGATTTGAATACTTATTGTTAGTTCATATATGAAGATACAATGAATAAATACATGCATTAAAAAAAAAAATAGTCATAATTTTAAATCGGAAATAATTTCTTATTCGGGCTTAAGTTCAGTAATTTCAATTCTTATTGAATGAAATATTTTTATTAATTAATGTGAGTTTCTAAAGAAGACAAGAAAAATTAAACTAGACTTTTTAGCTGGGGGAAATACCGATATTTTTCTGTGCAGCCACGCACTTCATCAGCACCCTAGTCTATCTACTTGGGTAGAGATTATTATTAACACTAGATATACCAAACGGACGACACACTCATCCGTATTCTAGAAACAAAATGTAAATAATTTTATTAAGATTCAAAGAAAATGTAGCTAAACTTCATAAAAGATTTATTAAAACACAGCCACACACATACATACATATGCAACCATAATTAAAAAACATAAACAAAATCCCTTCAACCATGCTAATTCAATTTATTCAACTCTCTTCCTTCAAGTATTATGGCTTTCATACAATAACAAATAAGAGAAAAACAATTGTTAGATCAAGAGAAATACTACACACACACACACTCATGTTTTGTTTCTTTTTTTACTTGTAAGCTAATAAATGCGTGTGTAATATGTGTGCATGTAGTAGTAGCAACTTTAAACGCTTATAGCTCCCAAAATACTAAACCGATTTTAATAAAATATAGATTCTGCACATCTGTACAAAAAATCCTTTAAAACCATATAAATCTTTTTAAAATCGGTGCTGTGGTACCAGCGTAAAAGGGATTACAAAAAACATGTTCGCCTATTGATTATATAGATCAGCTATTTAACGTAAATTTTAATGAAACGGAATATGAGAAATGATTGTTGTATATACAATTATTGATTTACCTTTGGTAAATACATTTGTAAGTATCACTATTCATTTTCTGTTTTTCCATGTATGTATGTAACGACACGTTTTCAGCTGGTTGCTAGGATAAGCTCAGCGGAGTCCAGCGCTCGTTGATTATGATGTTTTTTATTTAAAAGAAACACGGGTGGTTCTTAATTCGTTATAAAACGTAAATTCAAAATCTTTATTTATTTTAAAAGACTAAACAATTATCCCTTGAAATATTAATATAAGCTTTATCATTAAATAAATCAAAGAAAAATATAAAAAAAAAATGGTAATAGACTAGTGATATGTCCAGGAACGAAAGTTGCAACGGGTGAGCCCTGAATACAAATTCCGTCTCCCAGGCCTTCACTCAAGAGCAATTAGTTACTGAGCCGGCGACCCTCACGCAATAACTACTCCTTCCCAGTAGTTGGAACGATTCCTTTGGTTGGATAGCTACTGTATACTACAAGATGTTTATTAAGTACGGCGATCCCTCTACTTAATAAACTAGCTCTTATCGCAGGACTAGCTGCCAACCAAGTCACTATTGTTTGGCAATTGCTCGCCTTTTATACTGTTGGTGGCGTACGAAAAGAGATACACACACAGGCATACATGTACGAAGTACTTGGAATATTTCCATTGCTTGTAGTTTGTAGGCGAGTGTGCATGTCAGTGAGATCGGTTACATGACTACAACATTAGTATAAAGGCTCTCATCTTTACATGCTCTTAACAGAATTATGACAATAAATAAATGTTATTATACTTTTACATAAAGAGTAAGGGCAAATACTTTACATACCAATTCATTTCACTTACTGTAGAATAAGAAAAATATGATAATATTCCCGTACATATGTATGAATTGATATAAAAAAATAATAATGCTTACGAAAGAGGATACAAAGTAACACAATAATATTCTAAAAATAAACTATACATATTTTTGTGTGTAATAATATATGTACATATGTATATAAGGAAAAACAACTTAAATAATTAATTTTAGCATAATAAAATAATGCAGGATTATTGCGGCAAAAACGAATTGGTTAACTTTTGCCGTCACAAGTAGTGGCTATTATGTTACATTCTTTTTGCTTTCAACAGTTGATTTTACTTTCCAGCATTATGAACTGTGTTGCCAAGTAAACATATTTTCGTTACGTGCCCATGATGATTTTAAATAAGACATTTTTTTATATTTAGTTGAACTGTAGTGAATTTTAATCCGAAATAATTCCTTATTCGGGCTTAAGTTCAGTAATTTCAATTCGTATTGAATGAAATATTTTTATTAATTAATGTGAGTTTCTAAAGAAAAGAAGAAAAATTAAACTAGACTTTTTAGCTGGGGAAACAACTATCGGTATTTTTCTGTGCAGCCACGCACTTCATATACATACATATGTATATGTATATGTATATGTATATTTTTATGTATATGTATATGTATATGTACATATATATGCATACGTATATGTATGTATATGTATATTCATATGTACATGCATATGTATATGCATATGTATATATATATGCATATGTATATGTATATGTATACGTATATGTATATGTATATGTATATGTATATGTATATGTATATGTATATGTATATGTATATGTATATGTATATGTATATGTATATGTATATGTATATGTATATGTATATGTATATGTATATGTATATGTATATGTATATGTATATGTATATGTATATGTATATGTATATGTATATGTATATGTATATGTATATGTATATGTATATGTATATGTATATGTATATGTATATGTATATGTATATGTATATGTATATGTATATGTATATGTATATGTATATGTATATGTATATGTATATGTATATGTATATGTATATGTATATGTATATGTATATGTATATGTATATGTATATGTATATGTATATGTATATGTATATGTATATGTATATGTATATGTATATGTATATGTATATGTATATGTATATGTATATGTATATGTATATGTATATGTATATGTATATGTATATGTATATGTATATGTATATGTATATGTATATGTATATGTATATGTATATGTATATGTATATGTATATGTATATGTATATGTATATGTATATGTATATGTATATGTATATGTATATGTATATGTATATGTATATGTATATGTATATGTATATGTATATGTATATGTATATGTATATGTATATGTATATGTATATGTATATGTATATGTATATGTATATGTATATGTATATGTATATGTATATGTATATGTATATGTATATGTATATGTATATGTATATGTATATGTATATGTATATGTATATGTATATGTATATGTATATGTATATGTATATGTATATGTATATGTATATGTATATGTATATGTATATGTATATGTATATGTATATGTATATGTATATGTATATGTATATGTATATGTATATGTATATGTATATGTATATGTATATGTATATGTATATGTATATGTATATGTATATGTATATGTATATGTATATGTATATGTATATGTATATGTATATGTATATGTATATGTATATGTATATGTATATGTATATGTATATGTATATGTATATGTATATGTATATGTATATGTATATGTATATGTATATGTATATGTATATGTATATGTATATGTATATGTATATGTATATGTATATGTATATGTATATGTATATGTATATGTATATGTATATGTATATGTATATGTATATGTATATGTATATGTATATGTATATGTATATGTATATGTATATGTATATGTATATGTATATGTATATGTATATGTATATGTATATGTATATGTATATGTATATGTATATGTATATGTATATGTATATGTATATGTATATGTATATGTATATGTATATGTATATGTATATGTATATGTATATGTATATGTATATGTATATGTATATGTATATGTATATGTATATGTATATGTATATGTATATGTATATGTATATGTATATGTATATGTATATGTATATGTATATGTATATGTATATGTATATGTATATGTATATGTATATGTATATGTATATGTATATGTATATGTATATGTATATGTATATGTATATGTATATGTATATGTATATGTATATGTATATGTATATGTATATGTATATGTATATGTATATGTATATGTATATGTATATGTATATGTATATGTATATGTATATGTATATGTATATGTATATGTATATGTATATGTATATGTATATGTATATGTATATGTATATGTATATGTATATGTATATGTATA
>CATLJX010000026.1:0-83000 GCA_949987645.1 Tachina grossa
CTTGTGTTTTTGTTTTGTAGTTATTAATGTTCCTTTGTTGCGAGTTTAAATTTTTTGTGAAAAATCACAAACAAATTTCATGTTTGGAAAAAATAGCTAGATTAAAATAAAAATGGCTAAAAAAATAGCTAATAGCTAAATTCACTTTTCTTCCGGCTAAATAGGACGAAAAATAGCTAAATTTAGCCGGAAAATGGCTAAATTGGCATCACTGTTGAATAGGGGAAATTTCACAAACTATCAAAATATATATACGAATAGCGTTTTGGTTTGAACAACTTACATACATATGTATGTATGTGAAATTTTGCTTTTATTCATTCATTCATCAGCCATGTATATTTTTTCTCAACACATCATAAGGTACTTATTGTATAAGCAGTTGTATGTATCTTATTTGTTTTAGAAAAACAAATGTGTTGTTCTCATTTGCTCATTGCCCAACCATACAATAATTGCTTAAAAAAACAACATTAAAAAATAGTAAGAGAAACGCTAAATAACATATTTGTTCATACCAGAACCAAAAACACGCAAAACTGGTGCAAACAGATGTATCTGTGCAATGCTATAATATGTATTGGAATCACTGAAAAATTCAATTTCATGAAAAGGCGAGTTAGGGCCTTTCTACTTGTGTCCAACGATATGTATGTATGTATGAACATATTTACGAACATATTGGCGAATTTATTGTACACAATACAACCCTGCACTCTAATTATAAGACTATGCCCTACAAGAACACTACCAGTCAATTGACTGCTCATTTGATCGGAAGTCATGCAGGATATATTCATCAATGCGTAGAACAAAGTTTCTATCACATTGTTAAAGGCAAAATGAAAAATGTGATGGAAACTTTTGTGTACGTGTGATGTTGCATCTCTCTCTAACCAATGAATATAACATATAGGTACACTGCTCACTCGTGATTTTTACTAATCAATGATAGCATAAATATTACTCAAGTTTGACTGTTCATAATTGATTGATATATCCCCCACAATTGAGAAATCATACTTGATTGATATACTGACAGCAAATATAATTTTTATTTTATTTGCTTTTTATTATAAAAAATAACTTTCAAATACACATTTAAATAACGGATTTAAAATAAAAAATACAAATAGACAAAAATACCAAATAGCTTAAGCGGTAACTAGCCTTATTCACACCTTTTCATCTCCAACGCACCACCTTGCTCTTCACAAATATCTAAAATTTTTAAAATAAATATACATATTAAATTAAACATTGTGAATTTCTTTTATTCACTATTTTACTTATCTTTTTTAACACTTTTGTAAACTTTTCACAGACAGAATGAATTGTATTACCGCCTTCTTCAACCCACAACGCATCTTGATCTTTCCAAATATCTAAAAATTGAAAAAGAAACGAATACATACATACATATGTACCTATCTATATTTTTAATTAAACTGTATAAAATTTCTTTTGTTCATTATTGTTTTTTCTTACTTTTTCACAAACACCATAATTCTTTTTAACACTTTTATAATTTACATTTTAATTTTACAAAATGAATGAACTATAAATTATTTTCAGTAAATTTCAATATTTTAAAAATATTGCCATATATACATTAGACGATCCACTCTAGCATATATGTTAGAGTAGAGCAACTATAATATCTGTTGAATTGAATGTAAAATTGTTGCAAATGTGTTAGTAAAAATTGTTGTTTGTATTAGTTTCAGTCATTCATTTCTTGTAGGGTGTCTTGTTATGTAAGGGATTCAATAAATAAATAATTTATTTCCCTGATATAAATTGAAATACCCTGTCTGATATTTTTTTTCGGCTTTTTGTATTTTACTTTCAATGTAGCATTTTGGTGAAATTATTAAACACGATATGGACTTGGAAAAACCTCAACTAATCTTATCTTATGGCACACGTATTAATGCCGAACAGGCTATTTTACGTGGCAAAGTCTTTAAGGATAAGCGTCTACAAATCGCCTGGGCGCCAGTTGTGCATACACCAACAGTAGCTACTACAGCCGGCATTAAAACGGGCAATACTAATGTTGAAAGTAAATCAACGGGAATAGATGCAAATAAATTTCAAGCACAAGATGCTCAAAGAGCCATGTCGTCACCAATTCAAAGTCCAACTAATATTGATACATATGCTAACAATACTGATACATTGCCAGAACTAAGGCTAGAAGATGAAGAGGAAGATGAGGAGTATGAAGATCGTTCGTGGCGTCGTTGATTTTCAATATTCAACACTACAGGCAACATTAGCAGCAACAACACAAATATATGCAGCCATACCAAGTGTAACCATAGTCTGAGACGTAGAGTCTAAGCATCACCCCTTCTCCTCTTTATATTTAACTAAAATAAGGTATGTCTTGTGTCAATTAAGTAGTGGAAGCCCGCAAAATGTGTGGACTTATGGATCAGTTGATGAAATGAAGTTAATAATTGTTGTTATTAAATAGCATATAGATACGTACATACATATATTGTAGATAAATACATGATTATGTTTTGTATACTAGAGAAAAAGAATATACGAGAGAAAAAAAATATCCTTAAATACCTTTTTTAATTCTAAGCTAAGAGTGCTTTCTCTTAAATAAATCAGTAAAATCCAAAAAATATGGAAAATTGCAATAAGGTTTGTTATAAAATAGACAAACTTTTTCTACCAGACCAGAATTCTATTCTCTACATAAATATTTAATTAAAAATGTATATAACGATTATACATGAAAAGTTATAAAAAAAAACTAAGAGCAAAACTCAATAAAAAGAATAAAAAAACAGATTCTTCATAAGTTTAAGATGAATTTTAAATTTTTAAAGGATATGTATAAAAGATTTATATTTAAAAAGGTGAAATATTTGATTTGTAAATTTTTCAATTACGATTTTAGTTCTCTTTTTTCAACCAATCTACTCTCAACTAAGTCCCAAATCACTCTGTGCAAGTCTTATTGCTAAGCTGATTAGTTTCAGGGAGAGAGAGACGAGGGGAACAGCAACGTTTCTTTTCCCCCCGTCTCTCTCTCCTAATAAACTAATCAGCTTAGCAATAAGACTTGCATAGTGTAAATAGGGACTTAGTTGCACTGTTTCTCTGTACCACTTTTCATCTTGACTTCTAAGAAAACAACTAGATTTTAAAAATTGCAAGAACTAAGCAATAATTTAAACAGAATTTAAAAAAAAATATTGAACACAGCAATCATCTCGGCCACCAGTAATTTATTATACTTATGTATTTATATTATTATATTTCTTGCTGATGATATTTTTCTTCTCTTTTACACTTCCTTTTCGTTTATTACTATTATTATTATATTACTTATTATATATTTTTTTAAATAAAATTAGTTAAGCGTTTTTATGTTGATTTATTTTAAATTTTAACATTGAATATACATGTATTTACGATTAGGAATTCATTAAAGAAACAAAAATAAATCAATAGTGTATTAATATACATATAAAACAAATGATATATATATTTAAAAAATAACTTTTCGCAACAACTAAATATATTAAAAATGACAATAAAAAATTTAACAAAAAAAGAGAAAAATTAAATAAAAAGCAAATAAAATTTAACAAACAAGTAAAAAGTAAATAAAATATTGAAACATAAATCAATATTGATGAGGATCATAAATAAATAATAAGAAAAACTATATTATTTGCTATTAAATTTCACATAAATCATAACTTTGTTTTAATGTGGTTGGGTATTCCGCTTATGAGAGAGTTACACATTTTTTGGATTTTATTGTAGTTGAAAAATTATTTTAAGAGTAGACTGCTTCAAATTAGACTGGATAATTTCAGCTGCTTGGTTTCAAAATGACTTTCAATGATTTTATTTGTTGGAATACAACAAAGTCGTCTCTAGAAAAATGCTTTGAAAGGGCAATTTGTAGAAGCAATGTAGCAATATGAATTGTTAAAATACACAAGAAACTTTACATCTTCACAAGTTCGTGCCCCGAACATATTCCTTTTTCAAACTAGTTTAAAATATAAAATTTTTCTGTAATTGATAAAAACAATTTTTTCTCCGCCATTTTGGGAATCGAGCTAAGCAAACAACTTCTTCAAATAAACAGCAATTTACATTTGCGTTAACCAGGGAATCACCAATATCGTTGACACTAATATAAATATGAATCAGAGTTGAATAAAGAAAGACCTACTATTTAAATGCAACTCTTGTTGTCGTGTTTCACCGCTTCTTTCCGTTTGTGAGAGTGTCCGTTTATGAGAGTGTCCGGTTATGTGAGTGCATTTTATATGGAAAAACTAATGAACGTGTTGGATCTACAAAAATTGTCCGGTTATCAGAGGTGTCCGGTTATAGGAGGTGACCGTTATGAGAGGTTTCACTGTAGACCCGACAACTTATAAACACCTTGCAACGATTATAAGAATGCAGTAACAAATCTCATTATTACCAACTGAGCAATTTCTTTCATATAAGCACTTTTAGACTGCTGGAACAAAAATTGCAAGTTTGAACCGGGATTTATGGATATCAATGCGAAAACAATAACATATTACTCTCTTGTGTTTTTGTTTTGTAGTTATTAATGTTCCTTTGTTGCGAGTTTAAATTTTTTGTGAAAAATCACAAACAAATTTCATGTTTGTGATATTCATAAAATGGCTAAAAAAATAGCTAATAGCTAAATTCACTTTTCTTCCGGCTAAATAGGACGAAAAATAGCTAAATTTAGCCAGAAAATGGCTAAATTGGCATCACTGTTGAATAGGGGAAATTTCACAAACTATCAAAATATATATACGAATAGCGTTTTGGTTTGAACAACTTACATACATATGTATGTATGTGAAATTTTGCTTTTATTCATTCGTTCATCAGCCATGTATATTTTTTCTCAACACATCATAAGGTACTTATTGTATAAGCAGTTGTATGTATCTTAATTGTTTTAGAAAAACAAATGTGTTGTTCTCATTTGCTCATTGCCCAACCATACAATAATTGCTTTAAAAAAACAACATTAAAAAATAGTAAGAGAAACGCTAAATAACATATTTGTTCATACCAGAACCAAAAACACGCAAAACTGGTGCAAACAGATGTATCTGTGCAATGCTATAATATGTATTGGAATCACTGAAAAATTCAATTTCATGAAAAGGCGAGTTAGGGCCTTTCTACTTGTGTCCAACGATATGTATGTATGTATAAACATATTTACGAACATATTGGCGAATTTATTGTACACAATACAACCCTGCATTATAATTATAAGACTATGTCTTGTTATGTAAGGGATCCAATAAATAAATAATTTATTTCCCTGATATAAATTGAAATACCCTGTCTGATATTTTTTTTCGGCTTTTTGTATTTTACTTTCAATGTAGCATTTTGGTGAAATTATTAAACACGATATGGACTTGGAAAAACCTCAACTAATCTTATCTTATGGCACACGTATTAATGCCGAACAGGCTATTTTACGTGGCAAAGTCTTTAAGGATAAGCGTCTACAAATCGCCTGGGCGCCAGTTGTGCATACACCAACAGTAGCTACTACAGCCGGCATTAAAACGGGCAATACTAATGTTGAAAGTAAATCAACGGGAATAGATGCAAATAAATTTCAAGCACAAGATGCTCAAAGAGCCATGTCGTCACCAATTTAAAGTCCAACTAATATTGATACATATGCTAACAATACTGATACATTGCCAGAACTAAGGCTAGAAGATGAAGAGGAAGATGAGGAGTATGAAGATCGTTCGTGGCGTCGTTGATTTTCAATATTCAACACTACAGGCAACATTAGCGCCATACCAAGTGTAACCATAGTCTGAGACGTAGAGTCTAAGCATCACCCCTTCTCCTCTTTATATTTAACTAAAATAAGGTATGTCTTGTGTCAAGTAAGTAGTGGAAGCCCGCAAAATGTGTGGACTTATGGATCAGTTAATGAAATGAAGTTAATAATTGTTGTTATTAAATAGCATATACATACGTACATACATATATTGTAGATTAATACATGATTATGTTTTGTATACTAGAGAAAAAGAATATACGAGAGGAAAAAAATATCCTTAAATACCTTTTTTAATCCTAAGCTAAGAGTGCTTTCTCTTAAATAAATCAGTAAAATCCAAAAAAATATGGAAATTTGCAATAAGGTTTGTTATAAAATAGACAAACTTTTTCTACCAGACCAGAATTCTATTCTCTACATAAATATTAAATTAAAAATGTATATAACGATTATACATGAAAAGTTATAAAAAAACTAAGAGCAAAACTCAATAAAAAGAATAAAATAAACAAATCTTTGCTCTCTAGCTATAGCGGAAGTGCTTCATCAATTTGATGAGTGATCAGTGAGTCAGTGAGTGTCTTAAAATATGCACTTTTTGCACTTCCATATTTCCGGAACCTTTCGTTTTACAACTTTCAAACTTAGCATATGAGGAATATGAATTCTAATTATGATTTAAATTTTAAAATTTTGTGATTGCGGGAACAAAGTTATGAGGGGGGTAAAAAGAGCTCGAATAGCTTCCTGTAAATATACACACTGCGTGCATTGGCCAGAACTTAGCCTGGCGCACTACTGTAGTAGATTAGTAATGGGGACCTGAGTCCTGTTTTGGGAATTCAAAACCGGGAAAAAATAAAAACTTTGGCAACCCTGTTTCAAATGGGGGATTTTCATGCTGATATTGTGTGTGTGTGCGTGTGTGAGTTTGATTCTTTGTTTATGTGTATGTAGACTTGTGTGTACAGGTTTTGTTGTTATTGTAGAGAAACGTTGTGCTTACAGTGGATGGATGTATGTATGTGTGGGATGTTTGTGTGTGTATGTATGTGTGTGTATATCCCATTCAATACTTTTCACTATAGACATTTAGCATATGCTTCTCATTTAAAATCTACTAGTAACACTAAAACAATTGAATAGGTAATGACTACGTGGTTCTTATTAGAACGTAGAGACATACCAACCAGACAGTTAGTTACTGGTATATATCTATAATTTATGTACATACAAAAAGGTATGTATATTGACAAGTTGTTGCAAAATCTTTCCTTTTTACTGACAGATAGAATACAACGTATTATACCATAATGATCACTAGAATTTTAGTGTTGACACACAGACAATTGATCCCTGTCTGACTGCAGGGTAGTGACAACGAATTCGTGTTTTTGTAGAATCATTATTTTTGTTGTTCTGAATTGTCGTTGCTATGCATATGTATGGTTATTGTGCTCGTATGTATGCATGCATTTTTTTATTTCTGGGGAAATAATCTAGTAGCTGCAGATAGTGGCAACCCTGATATCTGCTGAAAATGGAAGTGGAGAGGGAATGTATTTGATAATGTATGTACATACATGTTTTTGGAGTAATGTACGTGATCGTATGGTGGGGGACGAAGGTGATGTTATGAAATCTTCGTTTATTTATTTAAGAAATATTGTTTCGTATTTCATGACAGATGAGTTTGAATTTCATAATATTATAAAATTTCATTATGTATGTATGTTTGTGTATTACGTGATCACTTCTTTGTGTATGTGTATGTGCCAGTATGTAAATGATTTTCTCGCGCTGATATTTATATGTAGGTAAAAATAAATTGTTTTCAATATCGACATTTGGTACTATAAAATACTATCATATATCTGGACTTCCCTAATCCTAGTATGCTTTTATACTTACGATTGCGTTATATTTTCTCATGCTTAAATTTGTCTCGCGTTAAAGTCTGTCTGTGTGAAATTTGTTTATATTACAGATTTTGTTTATTTAACTACATAAGTCTTCTTTGACTGAAAGAGTTTTCTGCACACAGAGAAAACCCAACTTGAAATCAGTAAAAACCATGCTGAATTAATAAGAACCATTAACAAAGGTTTAGTCATATTGAAATTTCTTATTTCAATATGGACAAAATATTAATTTACATTATTCATTTATTAAACTCATTAGTTTGTAGATATCTCAATATACATTTTCTATTTTATTAAAAATTATTGAATTAATGTGACGAATTTTTATTTTTAAGCTGCAGATTTTCCCTGAGTGTATGGATTGTTTATATTTGCATTGTGCTTTAACTAAACGACGCTTCATATATTTTCATGATGTTGATCTAATAAATACTTAAGCATTGATAAGAAATTTGATATGTATACATACATATCTACAAATTGATTTTATGTATGTATGTATGTATGTATGTATGTACATATATATGTACATACAAATAAGTGTTTAACTCAATCTTTGAATACATTTTTTATTTTATTTTTTGTCATGTGATGTCTGTTGTTGTTGAAATTAAAAACATTTTAATTTTTATCTGCGTTTTCTTAAAAGTTTGTGAGGATTTTCTGTTTTAAGTAAAACTGAATTCCTGAAGATATGTACATACTCTATAGTAATAGTAACTATAATAGAAATATTCCTTATACTCAATTTACATTTTTTTAAAGTTGATGCAATGTTAGTTAGTCAACGCTTGACATTTTTAGGGTATAAAATTTTTTCTAGCTATAGCCTTCTACATTTATTTTGGAAAGCTTGCTTTGCTTTTTAAAAATGTATAAACATTTTTAAATGAAACTGATCCGGCACTCGAGCTTAGGTACTGATAGTTTTTTTGTTGTTAGTTAACTTACTTATTTTTTATTTTTTATTGATGAACATTGGAAATCAAAAGGGAGTTTTATATTGTAATTATTATTTTCATAATTGTTGAAAACAATCGTTTTTTGCGATGAAATCATATGAATTACTTTTGAAACTTCACGCGCTATAAAAATTATGTTATTTTCTATATTTCTTAATTTATAAGACTTTTAGACTTTGTGCTTTAGTGGTTATATATTCTATTATACGATTATGAATAAGAATGTAGTAAGCTGATGTATTTGCTTACTGCTTCAAATTAAAATTTTATTCAATTGAATAAAAGGAGCTTTTTTCTTAAATTCTGATGCAGTTAAGATCGGATATGAGACTGAATTTAAATGTACTTTTTATGAATTTTTAAGAAAAAATTTTAAATAAAATATTGGAAAAAGAATTAATTATGTGAATGGTTTTTATTTCTTTATTAGCTTTACTTCGCTAGATCAAAATAAAAATTTGTTTTTGCTTATTTGCAAATTCTTGTTTTTATGTCGCTTAAACATGTACAGTCTTGTTTCCATGACGCTTAAACATGCACAGTCTTGTTTCCATATCGTTTAAGCATACACAGTCTTGTTTTCATGTCGCTTAAACATGTACAGTCTTGTTTTCTTTGAAAGGTTATACACATGACAAATTGAATTTCACAATGTTATGAAATTCCATTAAATTTCATTAGATTTTTTCATAAAGAGAAACAATTTAGACAATCGGATAAGTCCTTACATTTTTTACTACATACAAGTTTCTGTTATTTTATATTCGAATAGATAGATGAATCCTAAATTTCCTTTAAAAAATAACACACAACAAGGAATAATTTAATTTAATTTTATTTATATTAATAATACATTTTAATTTAATGTTATTTATTTTTATTATAATGATGGAAACATTTCATAATATCCAATTATTAAATTTTCTAATATACTTTTACGCAAAAAATATATTGTACATCTGCAAGTATCTGGTCCTTCTTCACACTCGGGATTATACCAAGGACAGCTTTTGAAGTGTCCTTCTGTGTTGTCTTCATCTTCCATGATACCATATTCTTCGTTCTCATCCAGCATATTTTGAAAAAATTTGATCATCTCCCAATGATCAAAAAGCCTGAAGCTTTCAAAATCTCTTATAAATTGGTTTAGAGTACGTCTAATTTGGCTCATATTTGCCGATAAAATAATGAATGATGATTGTTTGAAGGTTTCTTTAAGACTAATTTGCTCTTTAAATTTTTAAAGTACTATCTTTTGATATTTAAAATATCTATACCATCATCTATATTCCATACTTCTTTTTTAGCACTCTATCCCTCTCTATCCCTTTTCTCTCTATAACTATCTCCTTCTGTCTATCACTACCCCTCCACTTATTCACTATTTCACCATATTTTCGATTAGCCTTCTTGAAGTCGTCATCGCTACTTTTAAGATCATTTTCAGTTAAACATTCAAAGTGCG
Organism: Tachina grossa; assembly: GCA_949987645.1. Lineage (NCBI taxonomy): Eukaryota > Metazoa > Arthropoda > Insecta > Diptera > Tachinidae > Tachina > Tachina grossa. Next base: position 10,180 of record CATLJX010000026.1, read on the forward strand.
GAGAAGTAAATAAAAAAAATAAATAAAACAAAAATGGAGTCTACAACAAATCTAACATCAAAATTTAATTCACTAAAAAATAAAACCTTAATCCACATAAAGGAGCTTGAGACATCAAATAAATACACCATTCGAAAAGTGTCAAGAGTAACAACAAAATATGGGCCAACACTAAAAGTTGAAATGGAAAACCACATAATGTTCCTCCCAAGGCGATATAATACTTTAACCGATGCTGAAATTAAAGAACTCTCGAGCGGATCATATTGCTTAAGTAGAGAAGGTGAACAAAGCTTAATTGTTGAAAGCGAGCTGAGTGAATTTCTAATTCAAAATTCCCAATTTCCAATTTGGCAATAATATATAATGATTTTGTATTTTAAATTATAAATAAAAATACATGAAAGAGTTTTGTAAAATATAAATGTTTGTGCTTTTTTATTTAATATTTTCAGTTATTTCATAAAGAAATTTAAGACATAAATGACCACAGGTAAATGTATTGAAATTCTGATGTTGATTATAGTTGCATTTTATATTTCTACCAAGATATTTGACTACTTCCGAAGGAGGTTGTAAGTTTCCAAAGCTGTCGAAATATTCTTTTTCATTGTTGTTTTTATAATATGCTACCCAATGTGTACCAGGTCCTGTTGATACGTCTAAATTGATTATTCCACATTCTATTTTCTTTGTTCGTTTTGGTAGAGTATTCAAAATGAAAACTCCTCTAAAATATGGAATATTTATAGAGAAACGGTCCACAATCAGATAGTGCCCTATTGGGTAGCATCTCTAAGAGTTTTTTGATTCCACTTTGTAAACTAAACCATAACCCTTTTTATATGGTTTTAAGTAAAGTCCCTTTCCAACTGCTATAGATTACATCGCTCTATTATGTCTAATTGCTTCATCAAGTTGATTTTTTGCATTCTTTGTTGCATTAACAGCTTTAGCTATAGCAGCACCTCCAGTTGTTAGACTACCAATTGCACCCAGAGGAGTTAAAATCGGTATTAGAGGCAAAAACCCACCAATTTTTGGTACACGTATTACATGTGGTACTATAATTTGAGATTTTCTTCCTTTTAATGATTTGTTGATAGTTTTTCGGGCAATTTTATTTGCTGAGTTAATATCTAATGGTTTTTCCTTCTTTAGTATTTTTGTTGCAGCTCTAATTGATGTTCTAAACAGTTTTTTTTTATCATTTATCTTGTTCTTTTTAACATTTTTCTTTTTCTCCACACCCATACCAAATTTTGTTTTGGCTTTCATTGCGTTAGTAACCATATAGGCAAATGATTTTTCAGCAATACTACTATCTTTTGATAAAACTCGATCCCAAGATGAATTTTCAAGTATTTTATCAGCTTTATGTCTAATGCTTAAATCCTTATTTTTTGAATAAGCTATATCGTGATCTTTACAAGCAGAGTCCAATAAATTAATTCCTTCATCACCTCAATTTAAACGTTTTTGTAGTTTTGTTTCATGTCCACAATACTAATATCCAGGAAGATAAAGTTCACCAGTTAGAGAGTTTATTTTTTTTTATCTACTATACCTCCTCCAACGAAGGTGTTTTTATGACTAAACGTTTTCTGATATTGTATAACTATATCATCTAATTTTGTCGATAATAACAGGTAACATTTATAAAATCTATTTAGTTCATAATATTGTTCCTTCTACTAATTTTTTTATGTTTACTTGCCTCTATCTTGACTGATGGTTTCTCAGTCTTTAAACTTGTATATTCTCAACTTCTGTCTTGATGTTACTTTCTTCGTTCATGCGAATTCTTGTTTTTTCTTTTCATATCGCTTAAACATGCACAGTCTTGTTATCTTTGAAAGGTTCTGCACAAAACAAATCGAATTTCACAATATTATGATATTCCATTATATTTCATTAGGTATTTTCTTATCGACACCAACTGCTTTAACACCATCTCATTTACGTTTGCTAACAGCAAATAGTACAATAGGTGTCAGCTATTAGATCAGCTTATCAGCTATTAGATCAGCTTATTAGCACCTGGTCTGTTTTTCAGATCAGCTTTTCAGGAGCTGGTCTGGTTTTCAGATCAGCTTATCAGGACCTGGTCTGGTTATCAGATCAGCTTATCAGGACCTGGTCTGGTTTTCAGATTAGCTTATCTGGACCTGGTCTGGTTATCAGATCAGCTTATCAGAACCTGAATAAGTCCGTCTTACTTTTTGTTTACATAAGGAGTTTTTTGTTTACATTAACCCTTGTGGGTACGGGTGATTTTTTTGGGTTACATTAATTGTGATAACGGGTGATTTTTCTTGAGGTTTTTTATGAGTATATATGCCGACGGGAAAATCATGAAAATGATTTTTCCTAATTATTTTTTTCAAATGCCGACGGCAAAACATGATTATTATTTTTTCCTAATGCCTACGAAAAATGTTTTGTTGGCTGTCTGTCTGTGGGAATTTGAGTCTGTCAGTGATTTGAGGCGTGTAATAATTTGTGGGTGTCCTTTGTCGGAGTAATGGATAATTAAACTTAAAAATTTTAATCTACGCCGGATGCCCAGTTCCCTACTACTATCTCAAGTTTAAAAACATAAATTTATACTAAAATATAAATTAAAGAATGGGTTATTATACATTTATTTTTTTTTCTCGTAATGAAGCTTAAAACATTTCAATTATGATATTTGCTGATGTTGCATGTGGAAAGCAGAATAATATTCATACATACATATGTATGTGTATATTTTTGTATGGGGCGACAGAAGAATGATGACTCATTCTACTTGTGCCAAGCCCTTAGCATAATGCCTAATACATACATACATACAGGCAAAGTTAAAAATATAAATAAACATGAAGCAAAACTACAACGACGTCAACTCAAAATTATTTTAAATATGGGTGCATTTAATTTTTAAGATTTGGTGATTTACGCAAGGTAAAAAACGTAAGATGAGAAAAATATGAAGCATCTTTATAAGGTTTATATTGGCAGTAATATGAATTTTGAAAAGTTTTAAGAAATTTGTAGAGTATTGGAAGGATAAATATAGATTTTGGTTATAAGCAAAGATATTGAATTAAACGATTTTCGTTATAGAAAAAAATTTACTGCTCATAAAAGATTGACTTTAGTTATTTCATCTGACCTGAAACTTTATTAATATAAATTATATAATAGGCCAGATACTTGTATACTGATAACCTGATCTGAAAACCAGACCAGCTACCTGAAAACCAGACCAGCTCCTGATAAGCTGATCTGAAAACCAGACTAGGTCCTGATAAGCTGATCTGAAAACCAGACCAGGTCCTGATAAGCTGATCTGAAAACCAGACCAGGTCCTGATAAGCTGATCTGAAAACCAGACCAGGTCCTGATAAGCTGATCTGAAAAGCAGACCAGCTCCTGATAACCTGATCTGATACCTGATAAGCTAATCTGAAAACCAGACCAGGTCCTGATAAGCTGATCTGAAAACCAGACCAGCTCCTGATAAGCTGATCTGATAGCTGACAAGCTGATCTAATAGTTGATATCTGTTGTACTATTTGCTGTTAGCAAACGTGGATGAGATGGTGTTAAATGTGATGTTTAAGCGATATCAAAAGAAAAAACAAGAATTTGAAAATAAGCAAAAAGAAAAATTTTTTGATCTAGCGAAGTAAAACCAATAGTGAAACAAAATATAAAAATGTTAACATTTGTAGTTAAAATTTCTATTAAGTAAATTTAAGTTGAAATAAAAACCATTTATATATATTATTATTTCTTCAATATTTTATTATTTTTTTCCAATATTGTATTTAACATTTTTTCTTAAAAATCTTAGTACCAATACAAATTTAACTCTATTTATAAATGAAAATATACAAATATAAAAAAAAATCATTAATCTAATATTTGATTTTTTATCTACAGATAATTTAGGTATAGGTAAAAAGAACAAAGCTTTAAAGCATTAAATTTTTACATACTTTTGTGTGAATGAAATACTAGAATTAATAGAAAATTCATAAACAAATATATAAATAAATTAATAAATAAATAAAGAAATAAATTAATAAAGAAATAAAGGAATAAACTAATTAATAAATTAATAAACAAATAAATAAGAAATACATAAATTAATTAATAAACAAATAAGTAAATAATAAATAAATTAATAAATAAGTAAAGAAATACATTAATAAATAAATACAATTAGTACAAAATTTAATTTTCGTTGACATCTTACATGCAATTTAGTAGGAATCATTCTATTCTACATCCATTGTTTCATTATTTCGGTCTATGTAATGTCCCCAAGCGCGCGTTTTTATTTTATCTTTCATTATATTTCTTTTATCATCAGAAAAGCTAAGTGCTATTTTATGTAGTTTTTGGGTATAAGGTTGATGTGTTTTAGATCTAAACAAAAACATTTCATCTGAGATAATTTTGGATTCGAATAAGCACTTTTGTAATCATTAATGGACAACTTTTTAATTACAGACTTTTTGACCCCTTTTGATTTTTTAACAGCTTCCGAGCGAAGAGTCGACAGAGAATACATTTTTGCTCTCAAACCAACAAACTCTGTCATTATATCCCCATTGTTTTCATCTTTCATCATTCCCAAAACCTTCTTATTGAGTAGCGGCAAACGAAATTGATTATCTATAGGATATTCTGACGTATCAAAATTCAAACTAATGTCATTACGGATGTCGTCGTAAAAATCATCAGTTTTTATTGAATAAATAAATGAGTCAGTATCCATAGGCTTCATGAAGCCATAATCGAAGTCATACATTCTCCACTTGGATAACTCCAGTACTGTGAAACCAACATATATGGGTTTATCATATAGTGGTTCCAGTTTTTCCAGCTCTACCGCATACATATCATATCATTTTGTCAACTGCTTCAAATTTGGTTTCGCAATTAATGCTCTGAGACCTATATGATTCCTATTTGTTGTTTCCCAAGATGAAGTAATTCTAATGTCCCTACGTTTTTCAATGTTTTCCATTGTCTTCCCGTAAACAGCATTGTTTAAAAGTTTGAAGAAATCTTTTTCAAAATTATTTTTAGCATTTGTCCTATGAAATGTGTTTAAGTCAATATATTTTTTAAGCCAAGGGGATTGCTTAAATCTGAGTATTCTATGGATTTGTTTTAAGATTAGGCCATTTGAAATGGCTTGTTTTAAAACTCTATAATGTATGGTGTAATTTGTTTTTGAGTGTAAGTCTGCAACTAATTTTTTGATTTTGGATCCCCCCAAGGTATTATTTTGGGGACAAAATGGCAAATCATTATGAAGATCATGCACTGAATCGGGATACTCTATATCCACTTCCAAAATGTACCCATACTCTGCAGTATCAGAAATTTTTTTAACATCAAAATCAGTATCACATACCCACTCAAATTCACCGCAAGGAAGATATTGCGACATCGCCCAACCATACAAATTGTTAGCGTCTAAATATACAAGAAATTCTGATGGTTTTGATGCATCAAAATCTTCCAAATATTTGTTATTCGCTTTCGAATATCTTTGCGAGCATTGAACTAGTCCACCTCTGATTCCGTTTTACATAAACATATGCATTTCAGAATCAGTGAACTGTTCCAGTGAAACTTCTGTGGTTTTCAACATTGCATCCCAAGATAATCCTGGTGCTGTTTAATAGTGGCAGGGGTCTAAATCATATATATCTCTACAAATTTTCCTAAAATTTTCAAACACGTCCGTTAGAAGAAGAACATCTGTCTTTAAGTATAGTTCAGTGTAGTCAAGGAGAGTTTTACAGTTAAACTCTCTCCATATTTTTTGAGCATGTTCATACGCGACTACATCACATTCTTCATTCGTTAGAATATTGAAGAATTCGTTTCTACTAGGGACCTTAGTTTCCTTAAACTTAGTCATGGAATTCATGTAAGAGTACGGAAATACACCCTTTCTTCTAATGAGGTTGAACTGAGCTTCATCAACGAAACATGTTCGAATAGTATTGAAATCATTATTATCAAGATTTTTCGCTAACGTATCTAAGCTCGAAGCCATAAATCTAAACGAGTCTATAAATCTTATTTCGAATCCATATTTTTCATCTAATCTGATGAAAATTGAAAGAGAGATATAACGCTCTGTGTTCTGGGGAATCACTTTTATTGTGGAATATTTTATTGTAGAAAGTTCTTTGAAAAATAGGTGTAAATCATATGCAGAAAGATTATGCAAGATAACCGGTATAAACTGAGGTGTTTTATAATTCAAATTACATTCGCTATGAGCTGCCCCACGATAATTGCCCGTAAGATGACAATGATCTCTAACTTTATCCTTATTTAATATTTTCTTACATATATAACAATTTTTTGCATTATTATATTGAGCTATTTCTATTTGGGGTAATGAACATTTTCTTAACTTTAAGTAAATAATTTATATAAATATCTGTACAATCTTCAACTATTTTTTTTTGATAAATACATTTGCCGAATCTTCACCAAAATAATTCCTATATAAATTATTTTCTCTCTTAAAACTACAATCAATTAAATGCCCGAATGCACATGCATGGTGTTTCTGCACATTTGTAGTGCTTTTACTCACAGGATCATCGATTTTTTCCAAAATAGACTCAAGATCTGCGTATATTATAAATGGTACATCTAACTGCTTGTAGTATTTCGTAAATTTGATAGTAGACCCATCTTCGGGCATTCTGATAACTTTTTTCCCGCATACGTTTTTGTGATGATTATACACATAATCATCATGTGTATAATATAAGCAGGTGTTGCATATCAGGATCTTATGATCATGCGATGTTATGCTGGAACGAAGAAGTCTGAAGAAAATATAGAAAAGAAAATATTATGTAAATAAATATAACAATAATAAGTAACTTTTTAAATAGAGATGAAAACACATTTCGCTTAAATGCAGAAATGAAACTTACTTTGATATATCCTTGATGAGTACATAGTGGAAGTTTTCATTAGACTGAAGCAATAAGAGATTAATATGAACATGTTTTTCTTCTTTTGTTATGTAGTATGGTCCTATAAGCGATGTTCCATTGTGACCAAATACATTGACGCTCACATAATTTTGACTTTCAAAATTTTTTATCTGCTTCAATGGAAGTGGAAACTCTAGGTCTTTAAAATTTAATACAACTTCCCCTATATTAATATTCTCATCAGAAATTTTTGCAGTATTGAAATTTCTACAGTTTTTCCGTTGTTTAGGACTCAGACCACTGTTTACATTCAAAGCCGCAATAAGACACCATTTAAAGAAAAAAAATAAATGTATAATAACCCATTCTTTTAATTATGAAATTATGTAATTTCTTTAACTATTCATATTTGTAGTAGTATATAGATAATTTTAGTATAAATATATGTTTTTAAACCTCAGATAGTAGTAGGGAACTGGACATTTCGGTGTAGATTAAAATTTTAAAGTTTCATTACCCATAACTCCGACAAAGGACACCCAGAAATTATTACACAACCCAAATCACTGACAGACTCAAATTTCCACGGTCAGGCAGACAGACAGACATAGACTTAATGTAAACAAAAACTCGTAATATAAACAAAAAATAAAAGACGGACTTATTGAACCACCCTCGCAAAATATTTAAAGGACTTATTGAACCACCCTCGTAGGTATCAAATTTCAAGAATTTTCAAATTTTCAAATTTTAATTACCCAAATTTAACAATTTCAGCAACAATTTAACAATTTTAATTGCCACCGAAATGTCCAGTTCCCTACTACTATCTGAGGTTTAAAAACATATATTTATACTAAAATTATCTACATATATACTACTACAAATATGAATAGTTAAAGAAATTACATAATTTCATAATTAAAAGAATGGGTTATTATACATTTATTTTTTTCTGGTAATAAAGCTTAATACATTTCAATTATGATATTTGCTGATGTTGCATGTGGAAAGCAGAATAATATACATACATTTGTACGTGTACGTGTATATTTTTGTATGGGGCGACAGAAGAATGATGACTCATTGTACTTGTGCCAAACATAAGCATAATTCTTAATACATGCATACATACATACATACAGACAAAGTTAAAAATATAAATAAACAAAAAGCAAAACTAGAACGACGTCAGCTCAAAACTACTTTAAGTATGGGTGCATTTAATTTATAAGATTTGTTGATTTACGCAAGTTAAAAAACGTTTTTAAGCTAGTATTCTATTATGAATACAATTTTAGCGAATTTTGCTCAAACAACATTTGAAATGCTGTTTAAAATTTTTATGAATATGGCTATAAGCATTTAATAAGAGACAATGCAAATGTAATTATAATGTTTAAGTAAGATGAGGAAAATATGAAGCATGTTTACAAGGTTCATGTTGGCAGTAATATGAATTTTGACAAGTTTTAAAAAATTTGTAGAGTGTTGGAAGGATAAATATGGATTTTTGATTATAAGCAAATGTATTGAATTAAACGATTTTCGTTATAGAAAAAAAATACTGCTAATAAAAGATAGACTTTAGTTATTTCATCTGACCTGAAAACCAGACCAGCTCCTAATAAGCTGACCTGAAAATCAGACCAGCTCCTGATAAGCTGATCTGAAAACCAGACCAGGTCCTGATAGCCTGATCTGAAAACCAGACCAGGTCCTGATAAGCTGATCTGAAAACCAGACCAGGTCCTGAAAAGCTGATCTGAAAACCAGACCAGGTCCTGAAAAGCTGATCTGAAAACCAGACCAGGTCCTGATAAGCTGATCTGAAAACCAGACCAGGTTCTGATAAGCTCATCTCATAACCAGACCAGGTCCTAATAAGCTGATCTGAAAACCAGACCAGGTCCTGATAAGCTCATCTGATAACCAGACCAGGTCCTGATAAGCTGATCTGAAAACCAGACCAGCTCCTGAAAAGCTGATCTGAAAAACAGACCAGGTGCTAATAAGCTGATCTAATAGCTGATAAGCTGATCTAATAGCTGACACCTATTGTACTATTTGCTGTTAGCAAACGTAAATGAGATGGTGTTAAAGCAGTTGGTGTCGGTAAGAAAATACCTAATGAAATATAATGGAATTTCATAATATTGTGAAATTCGATTTGTTTTGTGCAGAACCTTTCAAAGATAACAAGACTGTGCATGTTTAAGCGATATGAAAAGAAAAAACAAGAATTCGCATGAAAGAAGAAAGTAACATCAAGACAGAAGTTGAGAATATACAAGTTTAAAGACTGAGAAACCATCAGTCAAGATAGAGGCAAGTAAACAAAAAAAAAATTTGTAGAAGGAACAATATTACGAACTAAATAGATTTTATAAATGTTACCCGTTATTATCGAAAAAATTAGATGATATAGTTATACAATATCAGAAAACGTTTAGTCATAGAAACACCTTCGTTGGATGAGGTATAGTAGATAAAAAAAATAAACTCTCTAACTGGTGAACTTTATCTTCCTGGATATTAGTATTGTAGACCTGAAACAAAACTACAAGAACGTTTAAATTGAGGTGACAAGGGAATTAATTTATTGGACTCTGCTTGTAAAGATCACGATATAGCTTATTCAAAAAATAAGGATTTAAGCATTAGACATAAAGCTGATAAAATACTTGAAAATTCAGCTTGGGATCGAGTTTTATCAAAAGATAGTAGTATTGCTGAAAAATCATTTGCCTATATGGTTACTAACGCAATGAAAGCCAAAACAAAATTTGGTATGGGTGTGGAGAAAAAGAAAAATGTTAAAAAGAACAAGATAAATGATAAAAAAACTGTTTAGAACATCAATTAGAGCTGCAACAAAAATACTAAAGAAGGAAAAACCATTAGATATTAACTCAGCAATTAAAATTGCCCGAAAAACTATCAACAAATCATTAAAAGGAAGAAAATCTCAAATTATAGTACCACATGTAATACGTGTACCAAAAATTGGTGGGTTTTTGCCTCTAATACCGATTTTAACTGCTCTGGGTGCAATTGGTAGTCTAACAACTGGAGGTGCTGCTATAGCTAAAGCTGTTTATGCAACAAAGAATGCAAAAAATCAACTTGATGAAGCAATTAGACATAATAGAGCGATGTAATCTATAGCAGTTGGAAAGGGACTTTACTTAAAACCATATAAAAAGGGTTATGGTTTAGTTTACAAAGTGGAATCAAAAAACTCTTAGAGATGCTACCCAACAGAGCACTATCTGATGTGGACATAAACCGTTTTTCTATAAATATTCCATATTTTAGAGGAGTTTTCATTTTGAATACTCTACCAAAACGAACAAAGAAAATAGAATGTGGAATAATCAATTTAGACGTATCAACAGGACCTGGTACACATTGGGTAGCATATTATAAAAACAACAATGAAAAAGAATATTTCGACAGCTTTGGAAACTTACAACCTCCTTCGGAAGTAGTCAAATATCTTGGTAGAAATATAAAATACAACTATAATCAACATCAGAATTTCAATACATTTACCTGTGGTCATTTATGTCTTAAATTTCTTCATGAAATAACTGAAAATATTAAAATTAAATAAATATTATTATAAAAAAGCACAAACATTTATATTTTACAAAACTCTTTCATGTATTTTTATTTATAATTTAAAATACAAAATCATTATATATTATTGCCAAATTGGAAATTGGGAATTTTGAATTAGAAATTCACTCAGCTCGCTTTCAACAATTAAGCTTTGTTCACCTTCTCTACTTAAGCAATATGATCCGCTCGAGAGTTCTTTAATTTCAGCATCGGTTAAAGTATTATATCGCCTTGGGAGGAACATTATGTGGTTTTCCATTTCAACTTTTAGTGTTGGCCCATATTTTGTTGTTACTCTTGACACTTTTCGAATGGTGTATTTATTTGATGTCTCAAGCTCCTTTATGTGGATTAAGGTTTTATTTTTTAGTGAATTAAATTTTGATGTTAGATTTGTTGTAGACTCCATTTTTGTTTTATTTATTTTTTTTATTTACTTCTCCGCACTTTGAATGTTTAACTGAAAATGATCTTAAAAGTAGCGATGACGACTTCAAGAAGGCTAATCGAAAATATGGTGAAATAGTGAATAAGTGGAGGGGTAGTGATAGACAGAAAGAGATATTTATAGAGAGAAAAGGGATAGAGAGGGATAGAGTGCTAAAAAAGAAGTATGGAATATAGATGATGGTATAGATATTTTAAATATCAAAAGATAGTACTTTAAAAATTTAAAGAGCAAATTAGTCTTAAAGAAACCTTCAAACAATCATCATTCATTATTTTATCGGCAAATATGAGCCAAATTAGACGTACTCTAAACCAATTTGTAAGAGATTTTGAAAGCTTCAGGCTTTTTGATCATTGGGAGATGATCAAATTTTTTCAAAATATGCTGGATGAGAACGAAGAATATGGTATCATGGAAGATGAAGACAACACAGAAGGACACTTCAAAAGCTGTCCTTGGTATAATCCCGAGTGTGAGGAAGGACCAGATACTTGCAGATGTACAATATATTTTTTGCGTAAAAGTATATTAGAAAATTTAATAATTGGATATTATGAAATGTTTCCATCATTATAATAAAAATAAATAACATTAAATTAAAATGTATTATTAATATAAATAAAATTAAATTAAATTATTCCTTGTTGTGTGTTATTTTTTAAAGGAAATTCAGGATTCATCTATTCGAATATAAAATAACAGAAACTTGTATGTAGTGAAAAATGTAAGGACTTATCCGATTGTCTAAATTGTTTCTCTTTATGAAAAAATCTAATGAAATTTAATGGAATTTCATAACATTGTGAAATTCAATTTGTCATGTGTATAACCTTTCAAAGAAAACAAGACTGTACATGTTTAAGCGACATGAAAACAAGACTGTGTATGCTTAAACGATATGGAAACAAGACTGTGCATGTTTAAGCGTCATGGAAACAAGACTGTACATGTTTAAGCGACATGAAAACAAGAATTTGCAAATAAGCAAAAACAAATTTTTATTTTGATCTAGCGAAGTAAAGCTAATAAAGAAATAAAAACCATTCACATAATTAATTCTTTTTCCAATATTTTATTTAAAATTTTTTCTTAAAAATTCATAAAAAGTACATTTAAATTCAGTCTCATATCCGATCTTAACTGCATCAGAATTTAAGAAAAAAGCTCCTTTTATTCAATTGAATAAAATTTTAATTTGAAGCAGTAAGCAAATACATCAGCTTACTACATTCTTATTCATAATCGTATAATAGAATATATAACCACTAAAGCACAAAGTCTAAAAGTCTTATAAATTAAGAAATATAGAAAATAACATAATTTTTATAGCGCGTAAAGTTTCAAAAGTAATTCATATGATTTCATCGCAAAAAACGATTGTTTTCAACAATTATGAAAATAATAATTACAATATAAAACTCCCTTTTGATTTCCAATGTTTATCAATAAAAAATAAAAAATAAGTAAGTTAACTAACAACAAAAAAACTATCAGTACCTAAGCTCGAGTGCCGGATCAGTTTCATTTAAAAATGTTTATACATTTTTAAAAAGCAAAGCAAGCTTTCCAAAATAAATGTAGAAGGCTATAGCTAGAAAAAATTTTATACCCTAAAAATGTCAAGCGTTGACTAACTAACATTGCATCAACTTTAAAAAAATGTAAATTGAGTATAAGGAATATTTCTATTATAGTTACTATTACTATAGAGTATGTACATATCTTCAGGAATTCAGTTTTACTTAAAACAGAAAATCCTCACAAACTTTTAAGAAAACGCAGATAAAAATTAAAATGTTTTGAATTTCAACAACAACAGACATCACATGACAAAAAATAAAATAAAAAATGTATTCAAAGATTGAGTTAAACACTTATTTGTATGTACATATATATGTACATACATACATACATACATACATACATAAAATCAATTTGTAGATATGTATGTATACATATCAAATTTCTTATCAATGCTTAAGTATTTATTAGATCTACATCATGAAAATATATGAAGCGTCGTTTAGTTAAAGCACAATGCAAATATAAACAATCCATACACTCAGGGAAAATCTGCAGCTTAAAAATAAAAATTCGTCACATTAATTCAATAATTTTTAATAAAATAGAAAATGTATATTGAGATATCTACAAACTAATGAGTTTAATAAATGAATAATGTAAATTAATATTTTGTCCATATTGAAATAAGAAATTTCAATATGACTAAACCTTTGTTAATGGTTCTTATTAATTCAGCATGGTTTTTACTGATTTCAAGTTGGGTTTTCTCTGTGTGCAGAAAACTCTTTCAGTCAAAGAAGACTTATGTAGTTAAATAAACAAAATCTGTAATATAAACAAATTTCACACAGACAGACTTTAACGCGAGACAAATTTAAGCATGAGAAAATATAACGCAATCGTAAGTATAAAAGCATACTAGGATTAGGGAAGTCCAGATATATGATAGTATTTTATAGTACCAAATGTCGATATTGAAAACAATTTATTTTTACCTACATATAAATATCAGCGCGAGAAAATCATTTACATACTGGCACATACACATACACAAAGAAGTGATCACGTAATACACAAACATACATACATAATGAAATTTTATAATATTATGAAATTCAAACTCATCTGTCATGAAATACGAAACAATATTTCTTAAATAAATAAACGAAGATTTCATAACATCACCTTCGTCCCCCACCATACGATCACGTACATTACTCCAAAAACATGTATGTACATACATTATCAAATACATTCCCTCTCCACTTCCATTTTCAGCAGATATCAGGGTTGCCACTATCTGCAGCTACTAGATTATTTCCCCAGAAATAAAAAAATGCATGCATACATACGAGCGCAATAACCATACATATGCATAGCAACGACAATTCAGAACAACAAAAATAATGATTCTACAAAAACACGAATTCGTTGTCACTACCCTGCAGTCAGACAGGGATCAATTGTCTGTGTGTCAACACTAAAATTCTAGTGATCATTATGGTATAATACGTTGCATTCTATCTGTCAGTAAAAAGGAAAGATTTTGCAACAACTTGTCAATATACATACCTTTTTGTATGTACATAAATTATAGATATATACCAGTAACTAACTGTCTGGTTGGTATGTCTCTACGTTCTAATAAGAACCACGTAGTCATTACCTATTCAATTGTTTTAGTGTTACTAGTAGATTTTAAATGAGAAGCATATGCTAAATGTCTATAGTGAAAAGTATTGAATGGGATATACACACACATACATACACACACAAACATCCCACACATACATACATCCATCCACTGTAAGCACAACGTTTCTCTACAATAACAACAAAACCTGTACACACAAGTGTACATACACATAAACAAAGAATCAAACTCACACACGCACACACACAATATCAGCATGAAAATCCCCCATTTGTAACAGGGTTGCCAACGTTTCTATTTTTTCCCGGTTTTGAATTCCCAAAACAGGACTCAGGTCCCCGTTACTAATCTACTTACTGTGCGCCTTGATCCATTTCTGATATTGTCAATATTTGCTCTAGGACTATTAATATTTCCGTGTTGAAGTGCTGAGGTGGAAAGAACTTTTAGCGATAAAAACTATTTTAAAAGTAAGTTAGAAATAGAATATATTTTTAAAAAATAAAATTTTTTAATTCATATAAAATACGGTCTAAAAAGAAAACACTTATGTTATTCAGAATGTAACATACATCATATAAAAATTAATTCAGGTGAAACGAATAAAATCAAATTGTTTTATTAAAACAGTTTTATAGCCAGAGGAAAAAGATGAAACGACTTTTTCCTTGAACGAGGAGTATAATTATATATTAATATAAATATGTAGATATGCCTTCCTGTCAAAGTATTTATATATGCACATCTATACATAGTAAATAGTTTTTGTTAATTAATTGACACATACATACATATTTATACGCATGTACATATATCTACATAAATACATATACATGTATGTATATAATAGTAGTAGGGAATTGGGGTTCCTGGACCAATTAAAATTGTTAAATTGTTGCTGAAATTGTTAAATTTGGGTAATTAAAATTTGAAAATTGTTCAATTATTGGAAATTTGTGAAATTTGATGCCTACGAGGGTGGTTCGATAAGTCCTTTAAATATTTTTCGAGGGTGGTTCAATAAGTCCGTCTTTTTCCTAATGCCGACGGCAAAACATGATTATTATTTTTTTCAAATGCCGACGGCAAAACATGATTATTATCTTTTTTCGTAATGCCTACGGCATGCATGATAATTTTTCCTAATGCCTACGGCAATGCATGATAATTTTTCCTAATGCCTACGGCAATGCATGATAATTTTTTCAAATGCCTACGGTAAAACATGATTATTATTTTTCCTAATGCCTACGACAAAACATGATTATTATTTTTTTCAAATGCCGACGGCAAAACATGATTATTATTTTTTTCAAATGCCGACGGTAAAACATGATTATTATTTTTCCTAATGCCTAGGGCAATACATAATTATTATTTTTTTTCAAATGCCGACGGCAAAACATGATTATTATTTTCTAATGCTCCCAGTGTTGCCAGACTGTAGAAATTTGATATCGTAATACTATATCAGTAATATCAGAGAAAGAAGGTTTGATGACTACTAGGTCATATGGTTTCATATGAATCATGGGAATGTGCTTGTGTGATTTCCTCACGCTAATAAATTGTTTATAAATAAACAATAAATAAATTGTTATAAAATAAAATAATTAAATAAATTATTTTATTTATTTATAAAACGTTCTCATGTATGTGAACACTCCTAATGCTTGTGTGTGGGGGGTCCAGCTTGTTTGTCGCTGGTAAGCTTATATTCTGTTTATTTGTTTAAGAAATATATTTGTATGTATGTATGTATGTGTGTATGATGCATGTATGTATGTGTATGTATGTATGTGTATGTATGTATGTGTATGATGTATGTATGTATATATGTATGTGCGATCGAAAGAACTTGTGCGTGGAATATTTTGTGGCTGTGTAGAATACATTTATATTTTGCAACGTAATCATTTTCTTTGGCTGCGATTATTTTAAAGCAGCAAAGTTTCAACTAAGTACAGTCATCAGCAGAGAAACAAAAAGTTAAAACTGTGAATGCTGCAAGGATACTGCTACTAATTTTCGTATAAATACACCATTTTTTCTAACCAACACATCAGTACTTTATTGTATTTACAAGTAGTATCATCAGCAATTGTGTTAAAGTTTTATAATAATAAAATAATTAAAAATGAGTTATACAGGTTATCAGTGTAATAGATGCCATAAGGTGTACAAATACCAAAAGTCCTATTTGGATCATGTGAAAAGTCATAGCGTGCAGGATCAAATGGTCGTAAGTCGGGGTACAAATCAAGAGCAACCGCAGACATTTGTTCAAAATCGTCAACAGCAGATAAATTCATTTCATCACCAGCAGCACCCTTCTCTACAGTATCCCCAATATCAACAATACGGTATGCCTAACTGTTACCCTACACCAATGTCATGGAGTAATCAGTTTTTGGCAGCAGGAATACCAATGCAATATGAGTATCCAAGTTACAATTATAATCCCGTCACACCAGTTAATCAAATGGAGCAGTATTCCAATTTGATGCAATGGCAACCTCTTAATTATCATCAACAAGAGCAGCAGCTACAACAACAAGCTCATCGACAAGGTGTGGATATCCTTGGAGGGACTTTATACAACGATGCTATGGACATAAGTTTACCGGAAAGTGATGGAGAAGTAGAAGAAAAAAGAAAAGAAACTCTGCCAACTCCAATGAGTACTTTGCATGCTAGGAGAGAAAAAGTCGAAGAGGATGTGAGATATTACAAAATATCGAAAGCCTTCAAAAACCATATCGCCACATATGTAATACTAAATAAAAAGGACCAACTTCTCTTGGAAGAATTTATTAAAGAAAACATGAATATTTTTATTGAGAGACTTCAAATGTTTTTGTCTAAACATATAATAATTAAATTTCATGTGAGTATTGTAGCGGAGTACATCAAAATTATAGAAGAATAATTGGAGTTGTGTGTTATAACACATGTAGCCAAAATGAGTTTGCTGACGAAGGCAGATAACATTGAAGAATTATTCCGTAAACAGATTGAGGAGATTTCAACAAAAATGTCCGAATTTGAAAAGCAAGGTTGGACTTTGTCACGCATAGTCCGAGCAAAAATCAACATCAACAAATCTTCGCTAGTCAAAGAATCAAGTTGGATATCCACACCACAAAAATTAGAAGGCAGAAAAGCATGCATCAATATTGAAAATAGTGACGAATACTGCTTCAAGTGGTGTCTAATCGCTGCCATGGATACTACCAAATACAACCATATAGAACGTTGCAGTACTTATAATATTCAGGACATTTCTGCAGAGACGATTGTTACGCGAAATGGTGTAGCGTTAAATTTCAAAAACTTAACTTACCCATTAGCACTAAACAAAATTAAGGAGTTCGAAGTAAATAATCCAGCAATAAGTGTTAATGTGTTTGGGTACGATGAGCGAGCAGATCAAATCATCGGTCCCTATTATGTGACCAAGAATGAGAAAGTAAAGCATGTCAACTTGTTGCTTTTGGGGAATGGTGAAGTTCATCACTACATTTTGTTAAAAGAAATATCAAAGTAAGTTAGAAAATTATACTAATACTCTTTAATTTTAATGATACATATACTTGTTTTTTATATTTTCTACTATTTACATTTTACTAATAAACTTTTGTATATTTTTTGTCATTCACAGACTTTTACACACGCAGATTACAAAACACAAAAGTAAGCTACATTTTTGTAATAGCTGCCTACAGCACACTCATAACGAAAATGATATGAGTAGCCATAAGGCAGAATGCGGCAAAATCGTGACAACTATGCCGTCAGGACCAGATGCAGTTCTAAGCTTTAAGGGGCATCAGAGGAAAATGGATGTCCCCTTTGTGGTGTACGCAGACTTCGAATGCATCCTGGAAGACATTAGTAATAACGTGAGTAGTAAAACCAGTCTTGTCAAAAAGCACACTGCTTGTGCTTTTAGTTATTACATTAAGTGTCTCCATAACAATAAGTTAGATAAATTAAGGGTTTATACAGGGAAAGATGCTTCACAAAAATTTGTTTCATTTTTAATTAAAGATTGTGAGGATATTTATAATAATCATTTAGTAAATAATAGGCAAATGGATACTTTATCCCCTTCTGATATTTGTAATTTTTATAGTGTGGTGAATTGTCATATTTGTCAAAAATTTCTAGGTAAAGATCGCGTTAGAGATCATTGTCATATTAGCGGTAAATATAGAGGTGCAGCCCACAATAACTGTAATTTGAATTACCAAATTCCAGTTTACTTTCACAATTACTCAAATTATGACTCACATCTTTTTATTAAAGAACTAGGTGAAATTTCTATGCAACTGAAAGTACTCCCTCTCAGTAAGGAGCTTTATATATCACTCTCGCAATTTACAGAAATGAGCGATGGTCATAATCTTGAAATAAGATTTCTTGATACATTACGCTTTATGGCTGAGGGTTTAGAATCATTAGCCTGCAATTTGTCGGATAATGATTTTAAGACTATAAGGTCCTTATTTCAGTCAGAAAAAGAATTTCAGCTTATTAAGAAGAAAGGCATTTTCCCCTACGAGTACCTAAATTCATTTCAAAAGTTAGACGAGTGCCAGCTGCCTTCACGCAGTGATTTCTTTAATAAGTTGAACAATAAAGAGTGTTCTTTAGAGGAATACTCACATGCTGTAGAGGTTTGGAATACTTTTGGCTGCAAAACAATGAAAGATTACATGGAACTTTACTTAAAAACAGATGTCCTCTTACTGACAGATATTTTCGAGAACTTTAGAAAAGTTTGTAAAGGTATTTATGAGCTTGATCCATGCCAATACTATACCGCACCTGGACTTTCCTGGGATGCAATGTTAAAATACACAAAAATTGAACTAGAATTATTGACGGACATAGACATGTACAATTTTATGAAAAAAGGTATACGTGAGGGAATCGTACAGTGTAGCCAAAGATATTCGAAAGCGAATAACAAATATTTGGAAGATTTCGATAAAGAGAAGCCCTCAGAGTTTCTTGTCTATTTAGACGCAAATAACCTTTACGGTTGGGCAATGTCGGAATATCTTCCTCATGGTGGGTTCAGATGGTTATCGCAAGACGAGCTGAATCTGGATCCAAACAGCATAGCTGACAATGGAACAGACGGTTATGTATATGAGGTCACTTTAGATTATCCTTCTCACTTACATGACTTGCATAATGACCTACCTTTTTGCGCTGAAAATAAAAAACCACTGCAAGCGAAGTATAACAAGTTGATAACCGATTTCTCTACAAAGCAATCATACGTGATACACTTTAGAGTTCTTAAACAATGCTTAGAAAATGGCTTAGTTTTAAAGAAAACACATCGTATTCTAGCATTTAAATAATATCCATGGTTAAAAGGCTATATTGACCTAAATACCAGACATAGAGCCAATGCTAAAAATGCTTTTGAAAAAAACTTTTTCAAACTACTTAATAATGCAGTCTATGGTAAAACCATGGAAAATGTGGATAAGGGGAGAGATGTTAAAATTGTCAATAATTGGGAGAGAACGAGTCGGAACCATTTGGGGGCTCAAGATTGGATATCAAAACCAAATGTTCATAGTTTATCTATATTTTCCGAAGATCTGGTAGCAATCGAAATGAGTAGAGTCAAAACCTGCTACAATAAACCAATTTACTTAGGATTTTGTGTACTTGAATTGTCCAAATGGAAAATGTATAATTTTCATTACGGGTACATGCAACCTAAGTTTAAGACAAAACTCTCATTGAACTATATGGACACGGACTCTTTTATATATTCAATAAAAACGGATGATTTTTACGCTGACATAAAAAATGACATAGAAGAACATTTTGATACATCGGTCTATCCCACGGACAATACTTATAATTTCCCATTAATAAATAAAAAAGTTTTAGGCATGATGAAAGATGAAAACTGCTGTAAGATAATGACAGAATTTGTTGGGCTGCGATCAAAAATGTACTCATTCAGTGTACAAAATCAAAATGACGTTAAAAAATCAAAGGGGGTAAAAAGATCCATATTAGATAAATATAGTTTAGCTACTTATAGAAACTGTTTATTCAATAAGACTAATGTATACGATAATATGTAACCATTTAAATCTAAGCTTCACCATACATATACTAATAAATTAAATAAGGTAGTCTTAAGTTATGGAGACGATAAGAGAAAAATTAGGTCAAATAATATTAACACATATGCATGGTATCATTTTCGTATTAAGGAAACTAACCCTGAATACGAACTTGATATGTTGCTAGATGAAATTGCTAGAATTCAAGAAAATAGCTAAAATTAGTTAATTTTTAGTTAAGTAGTTAATTTTTAAATTGTATATAAAATCTTAGTTATTAAGAAACATTATTGTAAATAAAATCCTATTTATTGTTGTTAAAATGATTTTAAATAAAATCCTTTTTATTTAGAAAAATTATTGTACATAAAATCCTATTTATTAAGAAAAATGGTTGTAAATAAAATCTTATTTATTAAGAAAAATTGTTGTAAATAAAATCCTATTTATTAAGAAAAACTATTGTACAAATGTATACGAATTTTGAAGAAAAACTATTGTACATACATATGTAAATAAATTTTTAAGAAAAAAAAAATGAAATAAAATATTGAAAAGAGAATGAAATATGTGATCGGTGTTTATCTCTTTATTGGCTTTACTCCGTTGAATCAAAAAAACTTTCGTTTTTGGTTATTTGCAAATTCTTGTTTTCATATCGCTTAAACATGCACAGTCTTGTTTTCCCTGAGAGGTTCTGCACAAAACAAATTTAATTTCACAATATTATGAAATTCCATTAAAATTCATATATTCATAAAGAGAAACAATTTAGATAATCGGATAAGTCCTGATAAGTCTCTGTAATTTTCTATTCGAATATATGATTCCTAAATTTCTTAAAAAAAATAATACAAAACAAGAAATAATTTAATTTAATTTTATTTTATTTATATTAATAA
This sequence comes from Tachina grossa, assembly GCA_949987645.1. Lineage (NCBI taxonomy): Eukaryota > Metazoa > Arthropoda > Insecta > Diptera > Tachinidae > Tachina > Tachina grossa. The sequence goes on from CATLJX010000026.1 coordinate 31,407, forward strand.
TACATTTTAATTTTATTTTATTTATTTTTATTATAATGATGGAAACATTTCATGGTATCTAATGATTAAATTTTCTAATATACTTTTGCGCAAAAAATATATTGTACATCTGCAAGTATCAGGTCCTCCTCACACTCAGGATCATATCAAGGACAGCTTTTGAAGTGTCCTTCTGTGTTGTCTTCATCTTCCATGATACCATATTCTTCGTTCTCATCTAGCATATTTTCGAAAAATTTGATCATCTCCCAATGCTCAAAAAGCCTGAAGCTTTCGAAATCTTTTAAAAATTGGTTTAGAGTACGTCTAATTTGGCTCATTATATTTGCCGATAAATTAATGAATGATGATTGTTTGAAGGTTTCTTTAAGACTAATTTGCTCTTTAAATTTTTAAAGTAGTATCTCTTGATCTTTAAAATATCTATACCAACATCTATATTCCATACTTCTTTTTTTAGCACTCTATCTCTCTCTATCCCTTTTCTCTCTATAACCATCTCTTTCTGTCTATCACTATCCTCCACTTATTCACTATTTCACCATAAATATTCTCGATTAGCCTTCTTGAAGTCATCATCGCTACTTTTAAGATAATTTTCAGTTAAACATTTAAAGTAAGCAGAAGTAAATAAAAAATGGAGTCTACAACAAATCTAACATCAAAATTTAATTCACTAAAAAATAAAACCTTAATCCACATAAAGGAGCTTGAGACATCAATTAAATACACCATTCGAAAAGTGACAAGAGTAACAACAAAATATGGGCCAACACTAAAAGTTGAAATGGAAAACCACATAATTTTCCTGCCAAAGCGATATAATACTTTAACTGATGATGAAATTAAAGAACTGTCGAGCGGATCATATTGCTTAAGTAGAGAAGGTGAACAAAGCTTAATTGTTGAAAGCGAGCAGAGTGAATTTCTAATTCAAAATTCCCAATTTCCAATTTGGCAATAATATATAATAATTTTGTATTTTAAATTATAAATAAAAATACATGAAAGAGTTTTGTAAAATATAAATGTTTGTGCTTTTTTATTTAATATTTTCAGTTATTTCATAAAGAAATTTAAGACATAAATGACCACAGGTAAATGTATTGAAATTCTGATGTTGATTATAGTTGTATTTTATATTTCTACCAAGATATTTGACTACTTCCGAAGGAGGTTGTAAGTTTCCAAAGCTGTCGAAATATTCTTTCTCATTGTTGTTTTTATAATATGCTACCCAATGTGTACCAGGTCCTGTTGATACGTCTAAATTGATTATTCCACATTTTATTTTCTTTGTTCGTTTTGGTAGAGTATTCAAAATGAAAACTCCTCTAAAATATGGAATATTTATAGAGAAACGGCTTATGTCCACATCAGATAGTGCTCTGTTGGGTAGCATCTCTAAGAGTTTTTTGATTCCACTTTGTAAACTAAACCATAACCCTTTTTATATGGTTTTAAGTAAAGTCCCTTTCCAACTGCTATAGATTACATCGCTCTATTATGTCTAGTTGCTTCATCAAGTTGATGTTTTGCATTCTTTGTTGCATTAACAGCTTTAGCTATAGCAGCACCTCCAGTTGTTAGACTACCAATTGCACCCAGAGCAGTTAAAATCGGTATTAGAGGCAAAAACCCACCAATTTTTGGTACACGTATTACACGTGGTACTATAATTTGAGATTTTCTTCCTTTTAATGATTTGTTGATAGTTTTTCGGGCAATTTTAATTGCTGAGTTAATATCTAATGGTTTTTCCTTCTTTAGTATTTTTGTTGCAGCTCTAATTGATGTTCTAAACAGTTTTTTTTTTTATCATTTAGCTTGTTCTTTTTAACATTTCTCTTTTTCTCCACACCCATACCAAATTTTGTTTTGGCTTTCATTGCGTTAGTAACCATATAGGCAAATGATTTTTCATCAATACTACTATCTTTTGATAAAACTCGATCCCAAGCTGAATATTCAAGTATTTTATCAGCTTTATGTCTAGTGCTTAAATCCTAATTTTTTGAATAAGCTATATCGTGATCTTTACAAGCAGAGTCCAATAGATTAATTCCTTTATCACCTCGATTTAAACGTTTTTGTAGTTTTGTTCCAGGTCCACAGTACTGATATCCAGGAAGATAAAGTTCAACAGGAAGAGAGTTTATTATTTTATCTACTATACCTCCTCCAACGAAGGTGTTTTTATGACTAAACGTTTTCTGATATCGTATAACCATATTATCTGATTTGTTCTATAATAAGAGGTAACATTTATGAAATGTATTTAGTTACAAAAATGCAGTTAGTTAAACAACATATAAATATTTAAGTTCGTAATATTGATGAATCATCGAACATCACTTCAAAAAAAAAAGCATGGTGCCCTCTTACCAAATTCTATTCGTGCTCTAATAGTAGGGCCATCAAATTGTGGAAAGACTAATGTTATGATCGGCTTACTAGAAAGTCCTAATGGACTTAAGCTTGGAAACATCTATTTATACTCAAAATCTCTTTATCAACCCAAATATGAGTACTTGAAGAAACTAATTTCACCAATTAAAGGAATGGGATATTATACATTCACCGATAATGAATCAGTTATTCCACCTGACGAAGCTAAAACTAATTCAATTATGATATTTGATGATGTTGCATGTGAGAAGCAGAATAATATACGTTCATATTTTTGTATGGGACGGTATAGGGATGTTGGTTAGTAGTTGTAAACTGGGCATTCTGGGACAATTAAAATTTTTAAATTGTTGCTGAAATTGTTAAATTTGGGTAATTAAAATTTGAAAATTTTAAAATTCTTGAAATTTGATACCTACGAGGGTGGTTCGATAAGTCCTTTAAATATTTTTCGAGGGTGGTTCAATAAGTCTGTCTTTTTCCTAATGCCTACGGCAATACATAATTATTTTCAAATGCCGACGGGAAAATCATGAAAATGATTTTTTCTAATACCAATGGTGAAATAGTGATTATTAATTTTTCCTAATGTCTACGGCAAAACATGTTTATTAATTTTTCCTAATGCCTACGGCAATACATAATTATTTTCAAATGCCGACGGCAATACATGATAATTTTTCCTAATGCCTACGTCAATGCATGATAATTTTTTCAAATGCCGACGGGAAAATGATTTTTCCTAATGACGACGGGAAAACATGATTATTATTATTTTTTTCCTAATGCATACGGCATGCATGATAATTTTTCCTAATGCTTACGGCAATGCATGATAATTTTTCCTAATGCCTACGGCAATGCATGATAATTTTTCCTAATGCCTACGGCAATGCATGACAATTTTTTCAAATGCCGACGGCAATACATGATTATTTTTTTCCCCTAATGCCGACGACAATACATACTTATTTTTCCTAATGCCTACGGCAATGCATGATAATTTTTCCTAATGCCTACGGCAATGCATGATAATTTTTCCTAATGCCGACGGCAAAACATGATTATTATTTTTTCAAATGCCGACGGCAAAACATGATTATTATTTTTTTTCAAATGCCGACGGCAAAACGTGATTATTAATTTTTCCTAATGCCGACGGCAAAACATGAATATAATTTTTTCAAATGCCGACGGGAAAATGATTTTTCCTAATGACGACGGGAAAACGTGAAAGTTATTTTTTCTATTGTTCCCAAGGGTTTGCTAGACTGTGGGAATTTAAGGCTGACCATGATTTGGGTGGGCAGGGTTGTTGACGTAATATGTATCCATGGGGATTTGTGGATGTGTCTGTCTATAGTAGTTTAAGGCTGATCGTGATTTGAGGTAGGTGAGGATTTGATTGGAAGGGTCGGGGTGTAGTTGAGGTAGATTGATTGCGTGTGTATGTGTGTGTGTGTGTATGTGTGTGTATGTGTGTGTGTGTGTGTTTGTAGGAATTTCAATGTGTGTATTTCTGTAGGAGCTTAGGGCTGATTGTGATTTTTGAGGGGCGAAGCATTCTATTAATATGTAACCGGGGGAATCTGTGTGTTTGTATTTCTGTAGGAGTTTAAGGCTGACCATGATTTGGGTGGGCAGGGTTGTTGACGTAATATGTAGCCATGGGAATTTGCGAATGCGTCTGTCTATAGTAGTTTAAGGCTGATCGTGATTTGAGGATCTTGTTGAGGTAAATTGGTTATGTGTATGTATGTATCTGTTTCTGTAAGAATTTAAGATGATTGGGATTTATTAGGGACGAGGTGTTCTTGTATTATGTAGCCGGGAAAATCTATGTCTGTAGCAGTTTAAGACTATTCATAATTTAGGGTAGGTGAGTGTTGTGTTCTTGAGATTAATTCTGTAATTGTATATGTATGTATGTATGACAATGGGAATTTTTATGTGTATATCTGGGGGAGAATTTTAGGCTGGTCGTGATTTGTGAAAGGTGGGGTGTTGTTGAAATTTTCTTGGATATTTCTAATATGAATTCTGCTATGTGTGTGTATTTGCGCTAATATTTATATGTAGATAGAAATAAATTGTTTTCAGTATCGACATTTGGTACTATAAAATACTATCATATGTCTGGACTTCCCTAACCTTATTATGTTTTTATACTTACGCTTGTTTTATATTTTCTCATACTTAAATTTGTCTCGCGTTAAAGTCTGCCTATATGAAATTTGTTTATATTACAGATTTTGTTTATTTCAATCTTTGAATACATTTTTTTTTTGTCATTGATGTCTTTTGTTCTTCTTGTTGTTGGTGTTGTTATTGTAAATATTCGTCTGTGTATAGATGCGATATATTCAGTTTTTTTTTATTTGAAAATAAAAACGTTTTAATTTTTATCTGCGTTTACTTAAAAGTTTGTGAGGATTTTCTGTTTTTAAGTAAAACTGAATTCCTGAAGATACATACTCTATAGTAATAGCAACTAAAATAGAAATATTTCTTATACTTAATTTAAATTTTTTTAAAGTTGATGCAACGTTAGTAAGTTAACGTTAGAAATTTTTGGGGTACATAATTTTTTCTAACTATAGACTTTTTTCTTCACTTTCTACATTTGTTTTCGAAATCTTGCTTTGCTTTATGAAAATGTATAAACATTTTTAAATGAAACTGATCCGGCACTCCAGCTTATATACTGATAGTTTTTTTTTCTTTGGTAGTCAACTTACTTCTTTTTTTATTTTTATTGATAAACATTTAAAATCAAAAGGGAGCTTTATATTGAAATTATTATTTTCATAATTGTTGAAAACAATCACTAGTTTTTTTTGTGATCAAATCATTTGAAGTTGAAGCTGATATCTTTGCTTACTGTTTTAAATTAAAATTTTATTCAATGGAATAAAAGGAGCTTTTTTCTTAAATTCTGATGCAGTTAAGATCGGATATGAGACTGAATTTAAATGTACTTTTAAATTAGTCATATTGAACAAACTTATTTTCTTGTTGAAAAGCGATCATCAGAAAACGAAGTGGTTTTCAGAGACTTTAGGTTTACCCTTTCGACGGTTCCTCTAGGATACAAGATGACTTTGTTTGACGAAATTTCTGTTGCTTTATACTGATAATATTTTTACATTAATAAGGTACATATATGTTTGTTTTATGAAGGGTGAGCACCTTTCACTTTTATTTGTTGTCATATATGATTTTTTTTTTAATTTTATTAAACTTCAGCGTATTGTGTATATATTTCTGAAATGTTTAAGTGTGTTTTGTGTTCCCATCAGACAGAGTGTACGTATTAGTTGGTCAGTCAGTCTATATTTTTATTTATTTTTTTCTTCTAATGTGCCACTCCTTTTTCAGATTTTACTACTTGGAATAGAGTATTTTTGTCTAATTTTTTGCTGGGTATATACATTAGGTATGTAGAAATTAGTTTACTTACAAAGAAATGTATGTTTAATAAACAACTATTGTAGCAAATCGATCTCAAATAACTCAGTTACCTCTACCAGCAATTCACCGTCGGTGTTTTCATAAAGTGTTAGAAACAATGAAATATCTATGTTTGGGAGAATTTTTTTGCCTCAAGTAGGTATTTCTACATGAGGTTTGCTGGTTGACTCCTATCGCATTCATATGTAATGATTATCCACTTAAAAAAGATCATCATCACCATCAATCACTCCCGTATACAATACATTCATGAGTTGGGTTGATCCAGATACAATTGCTGTCTCATCACCTTCTAACAGCTTTATATATTTTGCTAGTATGCATGCCTTAGCATGCTTCTATCGATAGTGACGTAAGAGTCCGAGATGTAGTAGTGTTACAATTAAAAATCTTTACTATTAGAATTTACCAGTTCGCTCTTTTGAATTTTTGCAAAGTAGATACATATGTATGTTTGTATTTAAGTGACCACAAAATCATAAAATTTCTTTGCTTACAAAATTGTATGACGTGAGGATTTTTTTTTTATTTTTTTTTTGAAATTATTCATGCATTCGGCATGCTTTCTTTTTTTTTCTGTAAATTTATTTAATACTCATACAGATACAGATATAAAGTAAGATCTGTTTGCATTATGCATGCTTCAGCATGATTTTAGTTGAAGCGTATATTCATTCACTAAGTTTGCTTGATACTTATTCATACACATGTACATTCTTAAAGATTGGATATCAAAGTCCAAATTCCGTAGTTTATCTATATTTTCTAAAGATCTGATAGCTAAAGAAATAAATTGAGCGAAGATCTTCTATAATAATCCCATTTTCATATTGTAAAATTTTGCGTTCTAACGCTTTCGATGGGAAAATTTACATACAACCTTATAAAAAGTGATAATATGATGTGCTGCTGAATATTGCACTATGTTATAGTTTATTTTAAACACTGAAGTTTTAGCAATATTTCATTCAGACCAACAAGTTTAGAGAATTCCACTACATTTAGCTAAGTATCTAATTCCACTACATTTAGTTAATTACCTTTCTTAAGACCCATCATTCCTAATCAACCCTACAAAAAACTAGATTTTTCGTTTTAATTCAATTTTTATTAAATTCAACATTCATTCTTCAAATTACTTTATACTGTATTAAGCAGCTTTTTCTCATTTGTTGAGTTAACTTTAATCGTAAACATTTTAATGTTCAGATAAATTTTTCTATTTTATGCACTAAGTAATTCTTTATATATGTATACCAATCCTTTTATATGAACCATTAAAGCTAATTCTTTTCACATCATTCCTTTTAATGCTCAATTAAATCATTGTACTATTGATGCTTTCATATTAAGTAATGTTTAATCTTCTATTTATGTATGAGTTTTCCAAAGTATTTATTAAAAAATTCCTTAGAATCATCTGTTTGTAAGTTTTTTGATTTTTTTGGTACCCGTACCACTTCAAAAATATTTTCCATTCCTTGGTTTTTTGAGTGCAGCTTTTATTTTCAGCTGTACTACAATTTGAGAATGTGTCAATTACAGTCTTCAAAAATCAACAATTTCTATTTTCTGTAGAATAGTTCTCCATTTCACCTAACTTAGCTCCATAAAACTTCATATATTCCTGTCATTGCATCTCTACAAGCACAAACAATTTTCGAGTTTTAAAATGGAGTTCGTTTAGTAAATTTCTTTTTAAAGACATTGAGTTGTTTTACAGATTTTTTCGATAGTGTGGTGATTTACATGTTGCACTTTCAGCTATTTATACTAATATACTAACATGTAGTTAATTCTCTAATCTGTATATTTAATCGTAAACTCGTCAATTTGTTTTTAATTATTTAATTTTTAGAATTGCTTTTGCTTTTTCTCTAAATTTATTTCACGTTGTAGTTCCTCAATTGGCATTTAAATATATTCTTAAATATTAATGCTTTAAGCTATATTATTAATTTGTCTTGTATTTTATCTTCATTCAGTTTGAGGTAACTATCAACAATAGTTTGTATCTAATTCATTTCTGCCTTCCAATACTGATAAGTCAGTATAAATGTCTTCAGAATTGGAAGTCTATGAGTAAAAATCATCGTCATCATCATTTTCAGTATTAGCATCATTAAATAAGATGGTATTATCAAATATTGTTTCTTCTGCTAGTTTCTTTGGGGTACTTGTCTACATCTTGAGTGAAGGTTTCTCAGGCTTTAAACTTGTATATTTTCAACTTCTGTCTTGATTTTACTTTCCTCTTTCATAAGAATTCTTTTAATATTTTTAGAACTATTTTTGAATTCTTCTGTTATAGGTTTAAATATATCTTTTAGTTGTTCACTTGTATCTATTTCACCAGTTTTTATACTACGAAGCTTTTTCTTCATCACATTTCTTGTCAACACCAAATGCTTTAAATCTTTCTCATCCATGTTCGCTAACACCAAATAAAAGGTATCAGCTACTAGATCAAGTTATCAGGAGCTGGTCTGGTTTTCAGATCAGCTTATCAGGAGCTGGTCTGGATTTTAGATCAGCTTATCAGGACCTGATCTGTTTATCAGATGAGCTTATCAGGAGCTGGTCTGGTTTTCAGATCAGCTTATCAGGACCTGATCTGATTTTCAGATCAGCTTATCAGGACCTGATCTGGTTATCAGATCAGCTTATCAGGAGCTGGTCTGGTTATCAGATCAGCTTATCAGGACCTGATCTGGTTATCAGATCAGCTTATCAGGAGCTGGTCTGGTTATCAGATCAGCTTATCAGGAGCTGGTCTGGTTATCAGATCAGCTTATCAGGAGCTGGTCTGGTTTTCAGATCAGCTTATCAGGACCTGATCTGGTTATCAGATCAGCTTATCAGGAGCTGGTCTGGTTTTCAGATCAGCTTATCAGGAGCTGGTCTAGTTATCAGATCAGCTTATCAGGAGCTGGTCTGATTTTTAGATCAGCTTATCAGGTAACAGATCAGGCTATCAGGAGCTGTTCAGATTTTCATTTCAAGATATCTGAGTCAGATTTAGTTATCAGTGTACAAGTAGCTAGCCATTTATAACATTTATATAAATGGAGTTTAAAGTCAAATGAAATACGAAAAAGTAAAGTTTTATGTAGTAAAATTATTTTCTATAACGATCATCGTTTAATTCAATATCTTTGCTTATAATCAAAAATTCATATTTAGCCTTTCAACATGCTTTATATTTTTCTCACTTTACTTAAACATTAAAATTACATTATGATGATCTCTTATTAAATGTTTGGTGATTCTGGTGTAAGTTTTACATAAGTAGAATGAATCAACATTCTTATCTCTCCCCATAAAAAAGTATTCTTCCCATACGCATCATCATTAAATATCATATTGGAATTACTTTGGACTGAAATAACAGATTCACTATCGGTAAATTTTGTAATATATTATTGTTTTAATTGATGAAATTAATTTCTTTATATCTAGGTTGATATAAAGATTTTGAGTATAAATAAATGTTCTCAAATTTAAGTCCATTAGGACTTTCTAGCAAGCCAATCATAGCGTCTTTTTTTTTTTTTGCAATTTGACAGGTCAACTATTGTTGCACGAATAGAATTTGATATAGGGGAACTATGATTTATTTTTGAACTATCGTTCGATGATTCATCAATATTTCGTACCAAGGTTTTTTAGGTTATTTTACTAACCGCATTTATGTAGCTAAATACATTTTATAAATATTATCTCTTATTATAAAAAAATAAACTAATACAGCTATACTATATCAGAAAATATTTTCTGAAATCGTATAGCTGCATTAGTTTATTTTTTCTATAATAAGAGATAATGATCCACACTCATAATCAAAACAGGATAAAAATATCCTTTGTTTTGACTATGAGTATGCATCAATATTTATGAAATGCGTTTAGTTACAAAAATGTGGTTAGTAAAACAAAGTATATTTTAACAGCCTTATTTATAACACTTATTAGGGCTTTATAAAGACTTTTTAAGAAAAAATTTTTATAAAAAATTTGTTTTAAAAAGTTTTTACAAAGCCTTAATAAGTTTTATAAATAAGGCTGTAAGAGTTTAAAATCAGTATTTTATATGATAATACTGATTTGAAACTCTTAAAATATTCTTTGTTTTGACTATGAGTAGGGGCCATTATCTCTTATTATAGGACAAATAAAATAATATAGCTATACGATTTCAGAAAATATTTTCTGATATCGTATAGCTATATTATTTAATTTTTCTATAATAAGAGATAATATTTATGAAATACATTTCATAAATATTGGCGCATACTCATAGTAAAAACAACCTAAAAATAACTTGGTACGAAATATTGATGAATCATCAAAATTTCATACCATCCTATATTTATGTTGTTTTACTAATCGCATTTTGTAAATAAATACAAGTAGTAGGGAACTATCGCTCCTGGGACAATTAAAATTGTGAAATTGTGGCTGAAATTGTTAAATTGTGGGCTGAAATTGTTAAATTGTTGCTGAAATTGTTAAATTTGGGTAATTAAAATTTTAAAATTGTTAAATTCTTGGAAATTTGTGTTTTCGGCGGCGCTTTGATGTTTTTTGTTTACATTAGGAGTTTTTGTTTACATTAAGTGTATGTCTGTCTGTCCGTCTGTCGGTCTGTCTGCCTGACCGTGGATGTTTGTGTGTGGAATATTTTGTGTGAATGTATTAAGGCGGTTCATAGTTTGGCGGTTTTTATGTGTGTATGTGACGACGAGGAAAAACATGAAAATGATTTTTTCTAATACCAATGGTGAAATAGTGATTATTAATTTTTCCTAATGTCTACGGCAAAACATGTTTATTAATTTTTCCTAATGCCGACGGCAAAACATGAATATAATTTTTTCAAATACCGACGGGAAAATGATTTTTCCTAATGCCGACGGCAAAACATGAATATAATTTTTTCAAATGCCGACGGGAAAATGATTTTTCCTAATGACGACGGGAAAACATGATTATTATTTTTTTTTTCCTAATGCCTACGGCATGCATGATAATTTTTCCTAATGCCTACGGCAATGCATGATAATTTTTTCAAATGCCGACGGCAATACATGATTATTTTTTTTTTTCCTAATGCCGACGGCAATACATACTTATTTTTCCTAATGCCTACGGCAATACATAATTATTTTCAAATGCCGACGGCAATACATGATTATTTTTTTTTTCCTAATGCCGACGGCAATACATACTTATTTTTCCTAATGCCTACGGCAATACATAATTATTTTCAAATGCCGACGGCAATACATGATAATTTTTCCTAATGCCGAAGGCAAAACATGATAATTATTTTTTTCAAATGCCGACGGCAAAACATGATTATTATTTTTTTCCTATTGCCGACGACAAAACGTGAAAGTTATTTTTTCTAATGCTAATGTAGGTGTTGCTAGACTGTGGGAATTTAAGGCTGACCGTGATTTGAGTGGGTGGCGTTGTTGCCGTAATATGTAACCATAGGAATTCGTGGGTGTGTCTGTCTGTCTGTGAGAATTTAGTTGAAGCTTCGATTGGAAGGGGGGCGGGGTGTAGTAGAGCTAGATCAATTGCATGTATATATATATATGTGTGTGTGTGTGTGTGTACGTTTGTAGGAATTTCTATAGGAGCTTAAGGCTGATTGCGATTTATGAGGGGCGAGGTGTACTAGTAATATGTAACCGAGGGAGTCTGTCTGTTTGTATTTCTGTAGGAGTTTAAGGCTGACCATGATTTGGGTGGGCATGGTTGTTGACGTAATATGTAGCCATGGAGATTTGTGGGTGTGTCTGTCTGTAGGAGTTTAAGGCTGATCGTGATTTGAGGTGGGTGAGGATGTTATTGAGGTAAATTGGTTATGTGTATGTATGTATGTATGGCCAGGGGAATTTGTGTATGCATATCTGGAGGAGAATTTAAGGCTAGTCGTGATTTGTGAAAGGTGGGGTGTTGTTGAAATTTTCTTGGATATTTCTTATATGAATTCTGCTATGTGTGTGTATTTGCGCTGATATTTATATGTAGGTGGAAATAAATTGTTTTCAGTATCGACATTTGGTACTATAAAATAATATCATATGTCTGGACTTCCCTAATCCTAGTATGCTTTTATACTTACGATTGCTTTATATTTTCTCATGCTTAAATTTGTCTCGCGTTGAAGTCAGTCTGTGTGAAATTTGTTTATATTACAGATTTTGTTTATTTAACTACATTCGTCTTCTTTGACTGAAAGAGTTATCTACACACAGAGAAAAACCAACTTGAAATCAGTAAGAACCATGCTGAATTAATAAGAACCATTAGCGAAGGTTTAGTCATATTGAAATTTCTTATTTCAATATGGACAAAATATTAATTTACAGTATTCATTTATTAAACTCATTAGTTTGTAGATATCTCAATATACATTTTCTATTATATTAAAAATTATTGAATTAATGTGATGAATTCTTATTTTTAAGCTGCAGATTTTCCCTGAGTGTATGGATTGTTTATATTTGCATTGTGCTTTAACTAAACGACGCTTCATATATTTTCATGATGTAGGTCTAATAAATACTTAAGCATTGATAAGAAATTTGATATGTATACATACATATCTACAAATTGATTTTATGTATGTATGTATGTATGTATGTATGTACATATATATGTACATACAAATAAGTGTTCAATTCAATCTTTGAATACATTTTTTATTTTATTTTTTGTCATGTGATGTCTGTTGTTGGTGAAATTAAAAACATTTTAATTTTTATCTGCGTTTACTTAAAAGTTTGTGAGGATTTTCTGTTGTAAGTAAAACTGAATTCTTGAAGATATGTGCTTACATACTCTATAGTAATAGTAACTATAATAGAAATATTTCTTATACTTAATTTACAGTTTTTTAAAGTATAGGGTATAAAATTTTTTCTAGCTATAGCCTTCTACATTTATTTTGGAAAGCTTGCTTTGCTTTTTAAAAATGTATAAACATTTTTAAATGAAACTGATCTGGCACTCCAGCTTAGGTACTGATAGTTTTTTTTTTGTTGTTAGTTAACTTACTTATTTTTTATTTTTTATTGATAAACATTGGAAATCAAAAGGGAGCTTTATATTGAAATTATTATTTTCATAATTGTTGAAAACAATCACTAGTTTTTTTTTTTTTTTGTGATGAAATCATTTGAAGTTGAAGCTGATATCTTTGCTTACTGTCTTAAATTAAAATTTTATTAAATTGAATAAAAGGAGTTTTTTTTTTCTTAAACTCTGATGCAGTTAGAAGCGCTGGAGATTCTTTCATATAACAGCTTTTTTGAAATTTTTGATACATAGTATAATATAGAATTGGATAACATTTATTTTTAATTTTTATGTTAAGAAGTACGGGTATGAGACTGAATTTAAATGTACTTTTAAATTAGTTAAATCATAATGAACAAACATATTTTCTTCTTTAATAGCGATCAACAGAAAACGAACTCGTTTTCATATAATTTAGGTATACCCTATCGACGGCTCCTCTAGGATACAAGATGACTTTGTATGACGAAATTTCTGTTTCTTTATACTGATAATATTTTTACATTAATAAGATACATATACATATGTTTATTTTATGAACGGTGAGCACCTATGGCTTTTATTTAATGTTCTATATGACTTTTTTTTTTTCTTCATTTTCTTTAATAATTTTCTCCCCATAATAGCATTCTAAATATTTCAAGGGCTCAAATGCTGTGTAGTCTTCTTCTGCAAACTTAACTAAACGTCTAACTTCTTCCAATGCTTCTTTATAAGAAGATATTTTGTTATGGTCTTCTTCTACGATACGTGCCCATCGGGCAGAGTGTACGTATTAGTTGGTCAGTCAGTCTCTATTTTTATTTATTTTTTTTTCTTCTAATGTGCCACTCCTTTTTTTAGATTTTACTACTTGGAATAGAGAATTTTTGTCTAATTTTTTGGTGGGTATATACATTAGGTATGTAGAAATTAGTTTAGATACAAAGAAATGCATGTTTAATATACAACTATTGTATCAAATCGATCTCAAATAACTCAGTTACCTCTACCAGCAATTCACCGTTGGTGTATTCATAAAGTGTTAGAAACAATGAAATATCTATGTTTTGAGAGAATTTTTCCCCTCAAGTATTTCTACATGAGGTTTGAGGGGTCAATCACTGTCGCATTCATATGTAATGATTATTCACTTAAAAAACGTCATCATCACCATCAATCATCTCCGTATACAATACATTCATGAGTTGGGTTGATCCAGATACAATTGCTGTCTCATCACCTTCTAACAGCTTTATATATTTTGCTAGTATGCATGCCTTAGCATGCTTCTATCGATAGTGACGTAAGAGTCCGAGATGTAGAGTGTTACAATTAAAAATCTTTACTATTAGAAAATACCAGTTCGCTCTTTTGAATTTTTACAAAGTAGATACATATGTATGTATTTCATTGACCACAAAATCATAAAATTTCTTTGCTTACAAAATTGTATGACGTGAGGATTTTTTTTTTTTTTTTTTTTTTTTTTTTTTTTTTAAATTATACATGCTTCGGCATGCTTTCATTTTTTTTCTATAAATTTATGTAATACTCATACAGATACAGATATAAAGTAAGATCTGTTTACTGTACATTTTAAAATCTATGCATGCTTCAGCATGATTCTAGTTGAAGCGTATATTCATTCACTAAGTTTGTTTGATACTTATTCATACACATGTACATTCTTAAAGATTGGATATCAAAGTCCAATTTCCGTAGTTTATCTATATTTTCTAAAGATCTGATAGCTAAAGAAATAAATAGAGTGAAGATCTTCTATAATAATCCCATTTTCATATTGTAAAATTTTGCGTGCTAGCGCTTTCGATGGGAAAATATACATACAACTTTATAAAAAGTGATAATATGATGTGCTGCTGAATATTGCACTATGTTATAGTTCATTTTAAACACTGAAGTTTTAGCAATATTTCATTCCGACCAGAATTCCACTACATTTAGTTAATTATCTTTCTTAAGACTCATCATTCCTAATCAATCCTGCAAAAACAACACAAACTAGATTTTTCGTTTTAATTTTATTTTTTTTTAAATTCAACATTCATTCTTCAAATTACTTTATACTATATTAAGTAGCTTTTCCTCATTTGTTGAGTTGACTTTAATAGGAGACATTTTAATGGTACGATGAACTTTTCTATTGCATGCATTGAGTAAATCTTTATACATACCAATCCACTTATATGAACCATTAAAGCTAATTCTTTTCACATCATACCTTTCAATGATCTATTAAATCATTCTAATATTGATGCTTTCATATTAAGTAATCTTTAATCTTCTATTTATGTATGAGTTTTCCCAAGTATTTATTAAAAAATTCTTTAGAATCATCTGTTTGTAAGTTTTTTGGTACCCGTACCACTTCAAAAATATTTTCCATTGCCTTGGTTTTTAGAGTGCAGCTTTTATTTTCAGCTGTACTTTGAGAATGTGTCAATTACAGTCTTCAAAAATCAACAATTTCTATTTTCTGTAGAATAGTTCTACATTTCACCTAACTTAGCTCCATAAAACATCATATATTCCTGTCATTACATCTCTGAAATTTAATATGGACTTCGTTAACTAAATTCCTTTTTAAAGACATTGAATTGTTTCACAGATTTTTTCGAAAGTGTTGTGATCTACATCTTGCACTTTCAGCTATTTATACTAACATGTAGTTAATTTTATAATCTATATATTTAACCGTAAACTCTTCAATTTGTTTTTAATTATTTACTTTTTAGAATTGCTTTTTCAATTTTATAACTGTCTTCTTTCTCTAATTTTATTTCACGTTGTAGTTCCTCAATTTGCATTTAAATATATTCTTGAATATTAATGCTTTAAACTATATTATTAATTTGTCTTGTATTTTATCTTCATTCAGTTTAATGTAACTATCAACAATAGTTTGTATCTAATTCATTTATGCCTTCCAATACTGATAAGTCAGTATAAATGTCTTCAGAATTGGAAGTCTATGAGTAAAATCATCGTCATCATCATTCTCAGTATTTTATAAATATTGACTCATACCCTTAGTCAAAACAACATAAATAATTCTTGGTACGAAATATTGATGATTCATCGAACGATAGTTCAAAAATAAATCATAGTTCCTTTATATCAAATTCTATTCGTGCAACAATAGTTGACCTGTCAAATTACGAAAAAAAAAACGCTATGATTGGCTTGCTAGAAAGTCCTAATGGACTTAAATTTTGAGAACATTTATTTATACTCAAAATCTTTATATCACCCCAGATATAAATATCTGAAGAAATTAATTACATTAATTAAAATAATAATATATTACAAAATTTACCGATAGTGAATCTGTTATTTCAGTCCAAAGTAATTCCAATATGATATTTAACGATGATGCGTATGGGAAGCATATTTTTGTATGGGGAGAGATAAGAATGTTGATTCATTCTACTTATGTAAAACTTACACCAGAATCACCAAACATTTAATAAGAGATCATCATAATGTATATTTAATGTTTAAGTTAGGTGAGAAAAATAAAAAGCATGTTGAAAGGATAAATATGGATTTTTGATTATAAGCAAAGATAGTGAATTAAACGATGATCGTTATAGAAAATAATTTTACTAGATAAAACTTTACTTTTTCGTATTTCATCTGACTTTAAACTTCATGTATATAAATGTTATAAATGGCTAGCTACTTGTACACTGATAACTAAATCTGACTCAGATATCTTGAAATGAAAATCTGAACAGCTCCTGATAGCCTGATCTGTTACCTGATAAGCTGATCTAAAAATCAGATCAGCTCCTGATAAGCTGATCTGAAAACCAGACCAGCTCCTGATAAGCTGATCTGATAACCAGACCAGCTCCTGATAAGCTGATCTGAAAACCAGACCAGCTCCTGATAAGCTGATCTGAAAACCAGACCAGCTCCTGATAAGGTGATCTGAAAACCAGACCAGGTCCTGATAAGCTGATCTGAAAACCAGACCAGGTCCTGAAAAGCTGATCTGAAAACCAGACCAGGTCCTGAAAAGCTGATCTGAAAACCAGACCAGGTCCTGAAAAGCTGATCTGAAAACCAGACCAGCTCCTGAAAAGCTGATATGATTGCTGATACCTGTTATTTGCCCTGGATGAGAAAATTTTAAAACAGTTGGTGTTGACAAGAAATGTGTTGAAGAAAAAGCTTCGTAGTATAAAAACTGGTGAAATAGATACAAGTGAACAACTAAAAGATACATTTAAACCTATAGCAGAAGAATTCATAAATAGTTCTAAAAATATTAAAAGAATTCTTATGAAAGAAGAAAGTAAAATCAAGACAGAAGTTGAAAATATACAAGTTTAAAGCCTGAGAAACCTTCACTCAAGATATAGACAAGTACCCCAAAGAAACTAGTAAAAGGAACAATATTTGATAATACCATCATATTTAATGATGCTAATACTGAGAATGATGATGACGATGATTTTACTCATAGACTTCCAATTCTGAAGACATTTATACTGACTTATCAGTATTGGAAGGCATAAATGAATTAGATACAAACTATTGTTGATAGTTACATTAAACTGAATGAAGATAAAATACAAGACAAATTAATAATATAGTTTAAAGCATTAATATTCAAGAATATATTTAAATGCAAATTGAGGAACAACAACGTGAAATAAAATTAGAGAAAGAAGACAGTTATAAAATTGAAAAAGCAATTCTAAAAAGTAAATAATTAAAAACAAATTGAAGAGTTTACGGTTAAATATATAGATTAGAAAATTAACTACATGTTAGTATAAATAGCTGAAAGTGCAAGATGTAGATCACAACACTTTCGAAAAAATCTGTGACACAATTCAATGTCTTTAAAAAGGAATTTAGTTAACGAAGTCCATATTAAATTTCAACAACTGTTTGTGCTTGTAGAGATGTAATGACAGGAATATATGATGTTTTATGGAGCTAAGTTAGGTGAAATGTAGAACTATTCTACAGAAAATAGAAATTGTTGATTTTTGAAGACTGTAATTGACACATTCTCAAAGTACAGCTGAAAATAAAAGCTTCACTCTAAAAACCAAGGCAATGGAAAATATTTTTGAAGTGGTACGGGTACCAAAAAACTTACAAACTGATGATTCTAAAGAATTTTTTAATAAATACTTGGGAAAACTCATACATAAATAGAAGATTAAACATTACTTAATATGAAAGCATCAATATTAGAATGATTTAATAGATCATTGAAAGGTATGATGTGAAAAGAATTAATTAGCTTTAATGGTTCATATAAGTGGATTGGTATGTATAAAGATTTACTCAATGCATGCAATAGAAAAGTTCATCGTACCATTAAAATGTCTCCTATTAAAGTCAACTCAACAAATGAGGAAAAGCTACTTAATATAGTATAAAGTAATTTGAAGAATGAATGTTGAATTTAATAAAAATAAAATTAAAACGAAAAATCTAGTTTGTGTTGTTTTTTGTAGGATTGATTAGAAATGATGGGTCTTAAGAGAGATAATTAACTAAATGTAGTGGAATTCTCTAAACTTGTTGGTCTGAATGAAATATTGCTAAAACTTCAGTGTTTAAAATGAACTATAACATAGTGCAATATTCAGCAGCACATCATATTATCACTTTTTATAACGTTGTATGTATATTTTCCCATCGAAAGCGCTAGCACGCAAAATTTTACAATATGAAAATGGGATTATTATAGAAGATCTTCACTCTATTTATTTCTTTAGCTATCAGATCTTTAGAAAATATAGATAAACTACGGAAATTGGACTTTGATATCCAATCTTTAAGAATGTACATGTGTATGAATAAGTATCAAACAAACTTAGTGAATGAATATACGCTTCAACTAGAATCATGCTGAAGCATGCATAAATTTTAAAATGTACAGTAAACAGATCTTACTTTATATCTGTATCTGTATGAGTATTACATAAATTTATAGAAAAAAAAAATGAAAGCATGCCGAAGCATGTATAATTAAAAAAAAAAAAAAAAAAAAAAAAAAAAAATCCTCACGTCATACAATTTTGTAAGCAAAGAAATTTTATGATTTTGTGGTCAATGAAATACATACATATGTATCTACTTTGTAAAAATTCAAAAGAGCGAACTGGTAAATTCTAATAGTAAAGATTTTTAATTGTAACACTCTACATCTCGGACTCTTACGTCACTATCGATAGAAGCATGCTAAGGCATGCATACTAGCAAAATATATAAAGCTGTTAGAAGGTGATGAGACAGCAATTGTATCTGGATCAACCCAACTCATGAATGTATTGTATACGGAGATGATTGATGGTGATGATGACGTTTTTTAAGTGAATAATCATTACATATGAATGCGACAGTGATTGACCCCTCAAACCTCATGTAGAAATACTTGAGGGGAAAAATTCTCTCAAAACATAGATATTTCATTGTTTCTAACACTTTATGAATACACCAACGGTGAACTGCTGGTAGAGGTAACTGAGTTATTTGAGATCGATTTGATACAATAGTTGTATATTAAACATGCATTTCTTTGTATCTAAACTAATTTCTACATACCTAATGTATATACCCACCAAAAAATTAGACAAAAATTCTCTATTCCAAGTAGTAAAATCTAAAAAAAGGAGTGGCACATTAGAAGAAAAAAAAATAAATAAAAATAGAGACTGACTGACCAACTAATACGTACACTCTGCCCGATGGGCACGTATCGTAGAAGAAGACCATAACAAAATATCTTCTTATAAAGAAGCATTGGAAGAAGTTAGACGTTTAGTTAAGTTTGCAGAAGGAGACTACACAGCATTTGAGCCCTTGAAATATTTAGAATGCTATTATGGGGAGAAAATTATTAAAGAAAATGAAAAAAAAAAAAAAAAAAAAAGTCATATAGAACATTAAATAAAAGCCATAGGTGCTCACCGTTCATAAAATAAACATATGTATATGTATCTTATTAATGTAAACATATTATCAGTATAAAGCAACAGAAATTTCGAGCCGTCGATAGGGTATACCTAAATTATATGAAAACGAGTTCGTTTTCTGTTGATCGCTATTAAAGAAGAAAATATGTTTGTTCATTATGATTTAACTAATTTAAAAGTACATTTAAATTCAGTCTCATACCGGTACTTCTTAACATAAAAATTAAAAATAAATGTTATCCAATTCTATATTATACTATGTATCAAAAATTTCAAAAAAGCTGTTATATGAAAGAATCTCCAGCGCTTCTAACTGCATCAGAGTTTAAGAAAAAAAAAACTCCTTTTATTCAATTTAATAAAATTTTAATTTGAAGCAGTAAGCAAATACATCAGCTTACTGCATTCTTATTCATAATCGTATAATAGAATATATAACCCCTAAAGGACAAAGTTTAAAAGTCTTATAAATTAAGAAATATAGAAAATAACATAATTTTTATAAACGCGTAAAGTTGCAAAAGTAATTCAAATGATTTCATCGCAAAAAACAAACAAAAAGCAGCGATTGTTTTCAACAATTATGAAAATAATAATTACAATATAAAACTCCCTTTTGATTTCCAATGTTTATCAATAAAAAATAAAAAATAAGTAAGTTAACTAACAACAAAAAAAAACTATCAGTACCTAAGCTGGAGTGCCGGATCAGTTTCATTTAAAAATGTTTATACATTTTCAAAAAGCAAAGCAAGCTTTCCAAAATAAATGTAGAAGCTAGAAAGAATTTTAGAAAAAATTTTATACCCTATACTTTAAAAAACTGTAAATTAAGTATAAGAAATATTTCTATTATAGTTACTATTACTATAGAGTATGTAAGCACATATCTTCAAGAATTCAGTTTTACTTACAACAGAAAATCCTCACAAACTTTTAAGTAAACGCAGATAAAAATTAAAATGTTTTTAATTTCACCAACAACAGACATCACATGACAAAAAATAAAATAAAAAATGTATTCAAAGATTGAATTGAACACTTATTTGTATGTACATATATATGTACATACATACATACATACATACATACATACATAAAATCAATTTGTAGATATGTATGTATACATATCAAATTTCTTATCAATGCTTAAGTATTTATTAGACCTACATCATGAAAATATATGAAGCGTCGTTTAGTTAAAGCACAATGCAAATATAAACAATCAATACACTCAGGGAAAATCTGCAGCTTAAAAATAAGAATTCATCACATTAATTCAATAATTTTTAATATAATAGAAAATGTATATTGAGATATCTACAAACTAATGAGTTTAATAAATGAATACTGTAAATTAATATTTTGTCCATATTGAAATAAGAAATTTCAATATGAGTAAACCTTCGCTAATGGTTCTTATTAATTCAGCATGGTTCTTACTGATTTCAAGTTGGTTTTTCTCTGTGTGTAGATAACTCTTTCAGTCAAAGAAGACGAATGTAGTTAAATAAACAAAATCTGTAATATAAACAAATTTCACACAGACCGACTTCAACGCGAGACAAATTTAAGCATGAGAAAATATAAAGCAATAGTAAGTATAAAAGCATACTAGGATTAGGGAAGTCCAGACATATGATATTATTTTATAGTACCAAATGTCGATACTGAAAACAATTTATTTCCACCTACATATAAATATCAGCGCAAATACACACACATAGCAGAATTCATATAAGAAATATCCAAGAAAATTTCAACAACACCCCACCTTTCACAAATCACGACTAGCCTTAAATTCTCCTCCAGATATGCATACACAAATTCCCCTGGCCATACATACATACATACACATAACCAATTTACCTCAATAACATCCTCACCCACCTCAAATCACGATCAGCCTTAAACTCCTACAGACAGACACACCCACAAATCTCCATGGCTACATATTACGTCAACAACCATGCCCACCCAAATCATGGTCAGCCTTAAACTCCTACAGAAATACAAACAGACAGACTCCCTCGGTTACATATTACTAGTACACCTCGCCCCTCATAAATCGCAATCAGCCTTAAGCTCCTATAGAAATTCCTACAAACGTACACACACACACATATACACACACACACACACACACACACACATATATATATATACATGCAATTGATCTAGCTCTACTACACCCCGCCCCCCTTCCAATCGAAGCTTCAACTAAATTCTCACAGACAGACAGACACACCCACGAATTCCTATGGTTACATATTACGGCAACAACGCCACCCACTCAAATCACGGTCAGCCTTAAATTCCCACAGTCTAGCAACACCTACATTAGCATTAGAAAAAATAACTTTCACGTTTTGTCGTCGGCAATAGGAAAAAAATAATAATCATGTTTTGCCGTCGGCATTTGAAAAAAATAATTATCATGTTTTGCCTTCGGCATTAGGAAAAATTATCATGTATTGCCGTCGGCATTTGAAAATAATTATGTATTGCCGTAGGCATTAGGAAAAATAAGTATGTATTGCCGTCGGCATTAGGAAAAAAAAAATAATCATGTATTGCCGTCGGCATTTGAAAATAATTATGTATTGCCGTAGGCATTAGGAAAAATAAGTATGTATTGCCGTCGGCATTAGGAAAAAAAAATAATAATCATGTTTTCCCGTCGTCATTAGGAAAAATCATTTTCCCGTCGGCATTTGAAAAAATTATATTCATGTTTTGCCGTCGGCATTAGGAAAAATTAATTAACATGTTTTGCCGTAGACATTAGGAAAAATTAATAATCACTATTTCACCATTGGTATTAGAAAAAATCATTTTCATGATTTTCCTCGTCGTCACATACACACATAAAAACCGCCAAACTATGAACCGCCTTAATACATTCACACAAAATATTCCACACACAAACATCCACGGTCAGGCAGACAGACCGACAGACGGACAGACAGACATACACTTAATGTAAACAAAAACTCCTAATGTAAACAAAAAACATCAAAGCGCCGCCGAAAACACAAATTTCCAAGAATTTAACAATTTTAAAATTTTAATTACCCAAATTTAACAATTTCAGCAACAATTTAACAATTTCAGCCCACAATTTAACAATTTCAGCCACAATTTCACAATTTTAATTGTCCCAGGAGCGATAGTTCCCTACTACTAATACATTTCATAAATATTATCTATTATTATAGAAAGAATCAAATAGTATGGTTATATGATATTAGAAAACATGATTTCTGATATCATATAATCATACTATTTTATTTTTCTATAATAAGAGATAATGACTCATACTGATAGTCAAAACAAAGGATATTTATATGCAGTTTTGATTATGAGTATGCGTCAATATTTATGAAATGCATTTAGTTATAAAATGCGGTTAGTAAAACAAAGTAATTTTAAGAGTTTAAAACCAACAGTTTTATGGTAATACTGGTTTTAAACACTTAAAGCATACTTTGTTTTGACTATGAGCATGAGCTGATATTTATGAAATGGATTTTATAAATATTGACTCATACCCTTAGTCAAAACAACATAAATATAGCATGGTACGAAATATTGATGAATCATCGAACGATAGTTCAAAAATAAATCATAGTTCCTTTATATCAAATTCTATTCGTGCAACAATAATTGACCTGTCAAAATGCAAAAAAAAACGCTATGATTGGCTTGCTAGAAAGTCCTAATGGACTTAAATTTGAGAACATTTATTTATACTCAAAATCTTTATATCAACCTAGATATAAAGAAATTAATTTCATCAATTAAAACAATAATATATTACAAAATTTACCGATAGTGAATCTGTTATTTCAGTCCAAAGTAATTCCAATATGATATTTAATGATGATGTAAAACTTACACCAGAATCACCAAACATTTAATAAGAGATCATCATAATGTAATTTTAATGTTTAAGTAAGGTGAGAAAAATATAAAGCATGTTGAAAGGCTAAATATGAATTTTTGATTATAAGCAAAGATATTGAATTAAACGATGATCGTTATAGAAAATAATTTTACTACATAAAACTTTACTTTTTCGTATTTCATTTGACTTTAAACTCCATTTATATAAATGTTATAAATGGCTAGCTACTTGTACACTGATAACTAAATCTGACTCAGATATCTTGAAATGAAAATCTGAACAGCTCCTGATAGCCTGATCTGTTACCTGATAAGCTGATCTGAAAACCAGACCAGCTCCTGATAAGCTCATCTGATAACTAGACCAGCTCCTGATAAGCTGATCTAAAATCCAGACCAGCTCCTGATTAGCTGATCTGAAAACCAGACCAGCTCCTGATAAGCTGATCTGAAAACCAGAGCAGCTCCTGATAACTTGATCTAGTAGCTGATACCTTTTATTTGGTGTTCGCGAACATGGATGAGAAAGATTTAAAGCATTTGGTGTTGACAAGAAATGTGATGAAGAAAAAGCTTCGTAGTATAAAAACTGGTGAAATAGATACAAGTGAACAACTAAAAGATATATTTAAACCTATAACAGAAGAATTCAAAAATAGTTCTAAAAATATTAAAAGAATTCTTATGAAAGAGGAAAGTAAAATCAAGACAGAAGTTGAAAATATACAAGTTTAAAGCCTGAGAAACCTTCACTCAAGATATAGACAAGTACCCCAAAGAAACTAGCAGAAGAAACAATATTTGATAATACCATCTTATTTAATGATGCTAATACTGAAAATGATGATGACGATGATTTTTACTCATAGACTTCCAATTCTGAAGACATTTATACTGACTTATCAGTATTGGAAGGCAGAAATGAATTAGATACAAACTATTGTTGATAGTTACCTCAAATTGAATGAAGATAAAATACAAGACAAATTAATAATATAGCTTAAAGCATTAATATTTAAGAATATATTTAAATGCCAATTGAGGAACTACAACGTGAAATAAATTTAGAGAAAAAGCAAAAGCAATTCTAAAAATTAAATAATTAAAAACAAATTGACGAGTTTACGATTAAATATACAGATTAGAAAATTAACTACATGTTAGTATATTAGTATAAATAGCTGAAAGTGCAACATGTAAATCACCACACTATCGAAAAAATCTGTAAAACAACTCAATGTCTTTAAAAAGAAATTTAGTAAACGAACTCCATTTTAAAACTCGAAAATTGTTTGTGCTTGTAGAGATGCAATGACAGGAATATATGAAGTTTTATGGAGCTAAGTTAGGTGAAATGGAGAACTATTCTACAGAAAATAGAAATTGTTGATTTTTGAAGACTGTAATTGACACATTCTCAAATTGTAGTACAGCTGAAAATAAAAGCTGCACTCAAAAAACCAAGGAATGGAAAATATTTTTGAAGTGGTACGGGTACCAAAAAAATCAAAAAACTTACAAACAGATGATTCTAAGGAATTTTTTAATAAATACTTTGGAAAACTCATACATAAATAGAAGATTAAACATTACTTAATATGAAAGCATCAATAGTACAATGATTTAATTGAGCATTAAAAGGAATGATGTGAAAAGAATTAGCTTTAATGGTTCATATAAAAGGATTGGTATACATATATAAAGAATTACTTAGTGCATAAAATAGAAAAATTTATCTCAACATTAAAATGTTTACGATTAAAGTTAACTCAACAAATGAGAAAAAGCTGCTTAATACAGTATAAAGTAATTTGAAGAATGAATGTTGAATTTAATAAAAATTGAATTAAAACGAAAAATCTAGTTTTTTGTAGGGTTGATTAGGAATGATGGGTCTTAAGAAAGGTAATTAACTAAATGTAGTGGAATTAGATACTTAGCTAAATGTAGTGGAATTCTCTAAACTTGTTGGTCTGAATGAAATATTGCTAAAACTTCAGTGTTTAAAATAAACTATAACATAGTGCAATATTCAGCAGCACATCATATTATCACTTTTTATAAGGTTGTATGTAAATTTTCCCATCGAAAGCGTTAGAACGCAAAATTTTACAATATGAAAATGGGATTATTATAGAAGATCTTCGCTCAATTTATTTCTTTAGCTATCAGATCTTTAGAAAATATAGATAAACTACGGAATTTGGACTTTGATATCCAATCTTTAAGAATGTACATGTGTATGAATAAGTATCAAGCAAACTTAGTGAATGAATATACGCTTCAACTAAAATCATGCTGAAGCATGCATACTGCAAACAGATCTTACTTTATATCTGTATCTGTATGAGTATTAAATAAATTTACAGAAAAAAAAGAAAGCATGCCGAATGCATGAATAATTTCAAAAAAAAAATAAAAAAAAAATCCTCACGTCATACAATTTTGTAAGCAAAGAAATTTTATGATTTTGTGGTCACTTAAATACAAACATACATATGTATCTACTTTGCAAAAATTCAAAAGAGCGAACTGGTAAATTCTAATAGTAAAGATTTTTAATTGTAACACTACTACATCTCGGACTCTTACGTCACTATCGATAGAAGCATGCTAAGGCATGCATACTAGCAAAATATATAAAGCTGTTAGAAGGTGATGAGACAGCAATTGTATCTGGATCAACCCAACTCATGAATGTATTGTATACGGGAGTGATTGATGGTGATGATGATCTTTTTTAAGTGGATAATCATTACATATGAATGCGATAGGAGTCAACCAGCAAACCTCATGTAGAAATACCTACTTGAGGCAAAAAAATTCTCGCAAACATAGATATTTCATTGTTTCTAACACTTTATGAAAACACCAACGGTGAATTGCTGGTAGAGGTAACTGAGTTATTTGAGATCGATTTGCTACAATAGTTGTTTATTAAACATACATTTCTTTGTAAGTAAACTAATTTCTACATACCTAATGTATATACCCAGCAAAAAATTAGACAAAAATACTCTATTCCAAGTAGTAAAATCTGAAAAAGGAGTGGCACATTAGAAGAAAAAAATAAATAAAAATATAGACTGACTGACCAACTAATACGTACACTCTGTCTGATGGGAACACAAAACACACTTAAACATTTCAGAAATATATACACAATACGCTGAAGTTTAATAAAATTAAAAAAAAAATCATATATGACAACAAATAAAAGTGAAAGGTGCTCACCCTTCATAAAACAAACATATATGTACCTTATTAATGTAAAAATATTATCAGTACAAAGCAACAGAAATTTCGTCAAACAAAGTCATCTTGTATCCTAGAGGAACCGTCGAAAGGGTATACCTAAAGTCTCTGAAAACCACTTCGTTTTCTGATGATCGCTTTTCAACAAGAAAATAAGTTTGTTCATTATGACTAATTTAAAAGTACATTTAAATTCAGTCTCATATCCGATTTTAACTGCATCAGAATTTAAGAAAAAAGCTCCTTTTATTGTATTGAATAAAATTTTAATTTAAAACAGTAAGCAAAGATATCAGCTTCAACTTCAAATGATTTCATCACAAAAAAAACTAGTGATTGTTTTCAACAATTATGAAAATAATAATTTCACTATAAAGCTCCCTTTTGATTTTAAATGTTTATCAATAAAAATAAAAAAAGAAGTAAGTTGACTACCAAAGAAAAAAAAACTATCAGTATATAAGCTGGAGTGCCGGATCAGTTTCATTTAAAAATGTTTATACATTTTCATAAAGCAAAGCAGGATTTCGAAAACAAATGTAGAAAGTGAAGAAAAAAGTCTATAGTTAGAAAAAATTATGTACCCCAAAAATTTCAAACTTTAACTTACTAACGTTGCATCAACTTTAAAAAAATTATTTTAAGTATAAGAAATATTTCTATTTTAGTTGCTATTACTATAGAGTATGTATCTTCAGGAATTCAGTTTTACTTAAAAACAGAAAATCCTCACAAACTTTTAAGTAAACGCAGATAAAAATTAAAACGTTTTTATTTTCAAATAAAAAAAAAACTGAATATATAGCATCTATACACAGACGAATATTTACAATAACAACACCAACAACAAGAAGAACAAAAGACATCAATGACAAAAAAAAAATGTATTCAAAGATTGAAATAAACAAAATCTGTAATATAAACAAATTTCATATAGGCAGACTTTAACGCGAGACAAATTTAAGTATGAGAAAATATAAAACAAGCGTAAGTATAAAAACATAATAAGGTTAGGGAAGTCCAGACATATGATAGTATTTTATAGTACCAAATGTCGATACTGAAAACAATTTATTTCTATCTACATATAAATATTAGCGCAAATACACACACATAGCAGAATTCATATTAGAAATATCCAAGAAAATTTCAACAACACCCCACCTTTCACAAATCACGACCAGCCTAAAATTCTCCCCCAGATATACACATAAAAATTCCCATTGTCATACATACATACATATACAATTACAGAATTAATCTCAAGAACACAACACTCACCTACCCTAAATTATGAATAGTCTTAAACTGCTACAGACATATATACATAGATTCTCCCGGCTACATAATACAAGAACACCTCGTCCCTAATAAATCCCAATCATCTTAAATTCTTACAGAAACAGATACATACATACACATAACCAATTTACCTCAACAAGATCCTCAAATCACGATCAGCCTTAAACTACTATAGACAGACGCATTCGCAAATTCCCATGGCTACATATTACGTCAACAACCCTGCCCACCCAAATCATGGTCAGCCTTAAACTCCTACAGAAATACAAACACACAGATTCCCCCGGTTACATATTAATAGAATGCTTCGCCCCTCAAAAATCACAATCAGCCTTAAGCTCCTACAGAAATACACACATTGAAATTCCTACAAACACACACACACACACACACACACACACACACACATACACACACATACTCACACACACACACACACACACACACATACACACGCAATCGATCTACCTCAACTACACCCCGACCCTTCCAATCAAATCCTCACCTACCTCAAATCACGATCAGCCTTAAACTACTATAGACAGACACATCCACAAATCCCCATGGATACATATTACGTCAACAACCCTGCCCACCCAAATCATGGTCAGCCTTAAATTCCCACAGTCTAGCAACACCTAGGGAGCAATAGAAAAAATAACTTTCACGTTTTCCCGTCGTCATTAGGAAAAATCATTTTCCCGTCGGCATTTGAAAAAATTATATTCATGTTTTGCCGTCGGCATTAGGAAAAATTAATAATCACGTTTTGCCGTCGGCATTTGAAAAAAAATAATAATCATGTTTTGCCGTCGGCATTTGAAAAAATAATAATCATGTTTTGCCGTCGGCATTAGGAAAAATTATCATGCATTGCCGTAGGCATTAGGAAAAATAAGTATGTATTGCCGTCGGCATTAGGAAAAAAAATAATCATGTATTGCCGTCGGCATTTGAAAAAATTGTCATGCATTGCCGTAGGCATTAGGAAAAATTATCATGCATTGCCGTAGGCATTAGGAAAAATTATCATGCATTGCCGTAGGCATTAAGAAAAATTATCATGCATGCCGTATGCATTAGGAAAAAAATAATAATAATCATGTTTTCCCGTCGTCATTAGGAAAAATCATTTTCCCATCGGCATTTGAAAAAATTAGCATGCATTGACGTAGGCATTAGGAAAAATTATCATGTATTGCCGTCGGCATTTGAAAATAATTATGTATTGCCGTAGGCATTAGGAAAAATTAATAAACATGTTTTGCCGTAGACATTAGGAAAAATTAATAATCACTATTTCACCATTGGTATTAGAAAAAATCATTTTCATGATTTTCCCGTCGGCATTTGAAAATAATTATGTATTGCCGTAGGCATTAGGAAAAAGACAGACTTATTGAACCACCCTCGAAAAATATTTAAAGGACTTATCGAACCACCCTCGTAGGTATCAAATTTCAAGAATTTTAAAATTTTCAAATTTTAATTACCCAAATTTAAAAATTTCAGCAACAATTTAACAATTTTAATTGTCCCAGAATGCCCAGTTCACAACTACTTTGGTTCATTCTACTTGTGTCAAACTTATACTAGAATTTCCAAACATTTAATAAGAGACAATGCAAATGTTATTATAATGTTTAAGCAAGATGAGACAAATATGAAGCATGTTTATAGAGATCATGTTGGCAGCGATATGAGTTATGAAAAGTTCCAAGAAATTTGTCGAGAGTGTTGGAGGGATAAATATGGCCTCTTAGTGATAAGCAAAGATAATGAATTAAATGATGGTCGCTACAGAAAGCAATTTGACTATTTCATAACTATATAAACTACTTCTCATAAAAGATTGACTTTAGTTATTAATCTAACTTTAAACTTGATACATCTATTTGCTATAACCTCATCTGATACCTGATAAGCTGATCTCCAAACTATACCAGCTACCTGAAAACCAGACCAGCTCCTGATAAGCTGATCTAAAAACCAGACCAGGTCCTGATAAGCTGATCTTAAAACCAGACCAGGTCCTGAAAAGCTGATCTGAAAACCAGACCGGGTCCTGAAAAACTGATCTGAAAACCAGACCAGGTCCTGAAAAGCTGATCCGAAAACCAGACCAGGTCCTGAAAAGCTGATCTGAAAACCAGACCAGGTCCTGAAAAACTGATCTGAAAACCAGACCAGGTCCTGATAAGCTGATCTGAAAACCAGACCAGGTCCTAATAAGCTGATCTGAAAACCAGACCAGGTCCTGAAAAGCTGATCTGAAAACCAGACCAGGTCCTGAAAAGCTCATCTGAAAACCAGACCAGGTCCTGAAAAGCTGATCTGAAAACCAGACCAGGTCCTGAAAAGCTGATCTGAAAACCAGACCAGGTCCTGAAAAGCTGATCTGAAAACCAGACCAGGTCCTGAAAAGCTGATCTGAAAACCAGACAAGGTCCTGAAAAGCTGATCTGAAAACCAGACCAGGTCCTGAAAAGCTGATCTGAAAACCAGACCAGGTCCTGAAAAGCTGATCTTAAAACCAGACCAAGTCCTGAAAATCTGATCTGAAAATCAGACCAGCTCCTAATAAGCTGATCTGAAAACCAGACCAGGTCCTGAAAAGCTGATCTGAAAACCAGACCAGGTCCTGAAAAGCTGATCTGAAAACCACACCAGGTCCTGATAAGCTGATCTGATTGCTGATACCTGTTATTTGCCCTTAGCAAACATGGATGAGAAAATTTTAAAACAGTTGGTGTCGACAAGAAATGTGTTGAAGAAAAAGCTTCGTAGTATAAAAACTGGTGAAATAGATACACGTGAACAATTAAGAGATACATTTAAACCTATAACAGAACCTCTTAAAGAATTCATAAATAGTTCTAAAAATATTAAAAGAATTCGCATGAAAGAAGAAAGTAACATCAAGACAGAAGTTGAAAATAATACAAGTTTAAAGCCACAAAACCCATCAGTCAAGATATAGACAAGTACACCAAAAAAACTAGTAGAAGGGACAATTTTTGATAATACCATCTTATTTAATGATGTTAATACTGAAAATGATGATGATGATGATGATGAAGATGATTTTTACTTACAGACTTCCAATACAGAATATACTTATACTGATTTATCAGTTTTGGAAGGAAGAAATGAATTACATACAAATTATGGCCCACATAAAAATTACAATAATGAATGGAAATTTGGTGATAGTAACCTAAAACTGAATGAAGATAAAATACAAGTTGGTGGTCAAATATGGGGTCTAACACCAGGACTATTTTCTCTAATGTTTCATAAAATACAAAAAAATTACGATAAATTTGAACTTGAAATCTATAAAAAGATTTTAATTACTACTAATGCATATATATAGAAGAGACTTTAAACCTGATGGTCAAATTAAAGGTACTAGAGGATATAAATATAAACATATTATTAAGAAATTTATTGATGAGAAAAACCAGAAGAATTTACCTGAATCAACAGGACCTAAGCCCAAAGGTAGCTATTTAGGTGAGGGAATGATGCAAGTTAACATCAATAAACCCAACTGTATATACTGGGACGATCCAAATGAGTTAGTAGATAGACTTCGACTACTGCTCGCATCACAAGGTGCAGGTCATACTAATCACAATAACGAAATTGTATCAATTATTGAAGAACTACGTGAAGCGAATATAATACACTAACTTTAATAAAGTATATAGAGTATGTCTGTTGATAAATTTGGACACTATTTAAACGATACTAGCAGCACAATTTCTTTGAAAAATGCACCTAAACTGCTGGGGTTCTTTGTGGATATGAACAACAACATTGATGTCCAAAACAAAAGGATCAAAAATGTAGCAAAAGCTCTGGAGGAAAACGATGTTATCAATAAATTGTTTTTGCAAACTCAAATCGAAAAATTAGAAGAGAAATTATTAACATACTTTAAGGGAGATAATACTATAATACGAGAAGATATTCAAATGCAAATTGAGGAACTACAAAACGAAATAAAATTAGATATAGAAGAAAATTATAAAATTGAAAAGGATTTTCTGCAAATTAAAACATCATTTGAAGAACAAATTGAACAGCTTAATGAAAAAATTTATAGATTAGAAAATTACATGTTTGTATCAATAGCTGAAAGTGCGTCAAACAGATCACAACACTCTGCAAAAAATCTTTAAGACCAATTTAATATCTTCAAAAAGAAATTTCGTAAATGAACTCCATAAGCAAGCACGAAAACAATTTGTGCGTCGCAGAGTTGTAATGAAAGGAATAGATGATCTTTGGCAAGCTGATTTAGTTGAAATGGGGAACTATTCTAAAGAAAATAGAAATTATCGATTTTTGTTGACTGTAATTGACACATTCTCAAAATTTGCATGGGCAGTACCGCTAAAAACAAAAACAGCACTCGAAACAACCAAGGCAATGGAAGATATTTTTGAATTGGGACGAGTACCAAAAAACTTACAAACAGATGATGGCAAAGAATTCTTCAACAAACACTTTGGAAAATTAATGCATAAATACAACATTAATCACTACTCAACATATAACATTATGAAAGCATTAATAGTAGAACGATTTAATAGAACATTGAAAGGAATGATGTGGAAAGAGTTTAGTTATAATGGTTCATATAAGTGGATTGATATATACATTATTTACTCAATGCATACAATAGAAAAGTTCATCGTACCATTAAAACGTCTCCTATCAAAGTCATCTCAACAAATGAGGAAAAGCTGCTAAATACAGTATACAGTCATTTGAAAATGTATAAAATGTCGAAATTTAATGTGGGAGATCATGTTCGCATAAACAAATATAAGCACACATTTGAAAAAGGTTATACTCCAAATTGGACTACAGAAATTTTCACAATTACAAGAGTTCAAAATACAAATCCTGCAACATACATATTAGAGACTATCTTGGCAATCCTATTAAAGGTGGCTTCTATACTGAGGAACTTTCAAAAACTAGATTTCCAAATACATATCTAGTTGAAAAGGTTCTTAAAATTAAAGGGAAGGAGGTATATGTTAAATGGCTGGGATTTTCTAATCAACACAATTCTTGGATAAGTAAAGATGAAATATTATAGTTGGTAGAAAAACTAAATTAGCAATAACAACAAAAACATTAATAGCAACAACAACAATAATAGCATTAATATTAAAAAACAAATGTTAATTTTAAAATAAGAAAATGAAATAAATATGTAAATCATACTTATAAACCATACTGTGTACTAAACATTATTTAATTGTAATCAGACTGTTATAATGTCAATAACTCTTACTCTGAGCTCTAACTCATCAGAACTATCTGCTAGTTACTTTCCTCCTATTGAATTACATGGTGCATATGAGTGTGCTCTAACTGATTTTCATTCATACAACAGTATTCCAAATGTAGACACCTACAACAATATGTTTCATATAGGGGAACATATAATTGAAATACCAATTCGATCTTACGAATTAAATGATAAAGTTGATTTTATAGAAGAGGAATACAAACGACTCTGCCCAGCAAATAAGATTTTTATTGAAGCCAATAACAATACAATGCAAGTTAAAGTTAATAGTTCCAAGGATCTTGTATATTTTAATAAAGACAATACAATTGGAAAACTTTTAGGATTCAATAGCAAAATCCTAACACCAAACAAATATTATTATTCAGATCTTCCAGTTAATATTTTTAAAGTGAATCTCTTGCGAATTGAAAGTAGTATCGCTATAAAAACATATATGAATAACTCGAAATCGCATACACTTCATGAATTTCCGATTAATGTGCCTCCAGGCTATAAAATAGATGAGGTTCCAAGAAATCTTATCTATTTACCTGTAAACACCAGAGAGATAAGTTCACTAGCGCTGCGCGTACTGGATCAATACGGTGATTTAATTAATTTCCGAGGAGAGGAAATTACAATACGAATACATTTAAGGCCAACTAAATAATGCTAATATACAACACAAATACATTGAAAAATATAGCAGCAAGAACAACAACAACATTAAAGCGACCAGCTCAACAAAAAGCTCTAACAACATCAATTAAAAATTTTCTAAAGTCCTTGAATTTTAAATTGAAGGCAAAATGAGTTCAATAATAGATGTCTTAGATAAACCCTTGTCTGATGAGAATATAATCAAAAAGGACTATCATACATATTGTTACGTTTTTCTCTCTATAAAAACGCCTTTCCGTAGATCCGAAGACTCACTCTTATCTTATCTCACACTTAATTATCAACTGACTAACGAGTTCTTAACTTCACTACTTTCTGATTAGCACTAACTATAACTGTTCGCGACTGACTTAGAACTGCAACTAACTAACTCATTGGATGTGTCACCTCCTTTTATATTTCCCACAAATTCCACTAGAAGTTTCAAGCAATGTCTAGACGATCATTATCGTCTTATATGCTGCCTAATTAAGTTCATGTGGTAACTATGTACATACATGTGTATATGCATACGTGTGTACATCATTAACTAAGCAATACACGGTGGTTGTTAATCTTTTGCTTTTCGTTTGAATTAGCATGTATGTATGTGTGTAAATATGTGAATCTTCTTAATAAGCAGACGCTTTTTGTTGTTGTTGCTTTTGCTTGTTTACGTTTAATCAAGCTAGGCATGCTTATTTAGTTGTTGGCTACTATTCTTGACTATTCTTTGCTTTGACCCTGTAGGAATATTTTCGCGTAGCACTTACATTAACCCTGTTGGAATATTTTAGTGTAATGCTGCTTAAACCTGTCGACGGCTATTTTCGTAACACTGCCGCCCACTTAAGTCTATTCGTCCCGAATAGGCACATCATCTCCTTTCTTTTTCTGCGTTTTCTAAACGCCTTGTAGTTACGCTGGAGACGACTACCTCTTCCATATTTGTCGACTTTAGTTCTGGCTCTGTCTCGTTTCTCAACTAGAACTTGTATTGCCATACGCTGGAGGTGACTACTTCGATATTCGTGGCCCCTGATAGTACTGACTCTGCTTAGTATATCCGCAACAGCTTGCCTTGCCGTTCGTTGGAGATGAAACCATCTTTGACATTTGCAGCCCTTGGTACTGAATCTGTTTCGTATTTCCAATACAGCTTGTCTTGTTTTACGCTCGAGATGACAACTTCTCCCACATTTGTGGCCTTTGGCTCTGACTCTACTTTGTCCCTTGACTAGAGCTTGCCTTACCATTCCACATTTATGGCCCTTGGCTCTAACTCTGCTTTGTTCCTCGACTAGAGTTTGCCTTACCACACGCTTGAGGTTCTTTATAGAAGTTGTCTTCCTCTTCCTGACTGCTTTTATGCTGCGCGCTTTGTATACTGTAGCAGTTTCTTTACCCTGAGCAGGCGAGACCATTTCACCCATATCTTCTTCCGCTGTTTCGCAAACCGCTTTACTATCAGCTAAGTCAGCAACGTTCTTTGCTTTGCTGGAAACTTCTATGTCACGAACTTCATTTACTTCGCTGGAAACTTCTGGCTTACGTCCAACTTGTTGACACTGACCACTGTTGATTTCGTCTTCTACTTTCAGTTTTTCGTCAGTGTCTTCCTCTGTGGCAGAAATGTCTTCGTCTGATTTACTGACTTGCATAGCTAATTTCGTCGTGTCACAAACCGCTTGACTATCATCTAGGTCACGAGCTTCATTTACTTCGCTGGAAACTTCTGGCAAACTTTGCTCATGTTCAACTTTTTGACACTGACCGCTGTTGATTTCATTTTCTGCCTTCAGTTTTTCGTCAGCGTCTTCCTCTGGGGCAGAAATGTCTTCGTAGACGCGGTTCCCCAAGTCAGAAATCTCTTCGTCTGATTTACTGACTTGCATGGCTAATTACGCCGTGTCACAAACTGCTTGACTATCATATAGGTCACGAGCTTCATTTACTTTACTGGAAACTTCTGAAAAACTTCGCTCACGTTCAGCTTGTTGACACTGAAAACTGTTGATTTCATCTTCTGCCTTCAGTTTTTCGTCAGCGTCTTGCTCTGTGGCAGAAATGTTTTCGTAGACGCTGTTTCCCAAGTCAGAAATCTCTTCGTCTGATTTACTGACTTGCATTTCTACACCATCTGCCCGTCTGTTTGCGTCTTCAGCAATTTCCTGACGTTTTTCATTGCTGGCTCCAGATGATTTTTGAACGTTTGTCATAGTCTTCGCTTTCCATTTGTCAAGTGTGTCATTTGTGGCCCTAGATGTTTTTCGTACTCGTGCTCGTACTCGCACTCTCTCGGTTTTGGGTAGTGAAGTTTCTCTTGACATTTCCAGAAATTTCTTGTTGTCAGATTCGATTTGAGCTCTCAATTCTCTTACTGTTCTCATAAAATCATCTAACTTTACCCTCATTTCCAAACGCTCTTTCTCCTCAAACTCATATGTCTCGATTTCGATGTTGCGCCGCTGGAACTCCTGTAATAGTCTCTCCTTTAGTTGTACTTTATTACCAGTTGTTGACAGTTTCCGCTTATTCAACTCTTCCTTGAGTTGCTCCACATTAAGCTCTTGAAATTTCATTTTCCTCAAAAACCAATTACTACGTTTAACCTTTTCAAACGTATGTGATTTTGTTCACGTTTAAGCTTTTCAAACGTGTGAGGTTCTCCTTTTCTTATTACTCTTGCTTTTCGCTTAACCCTTTTAAAACGTATCGCTTGTATTTGCAAATCCCACTTCTGACACCAAATGTTACGTTTTTCTCTCTATAAAAACGCCTTTCCGTAGATCCGAAGATTTGCAAATGAATACAAGAGCCGAGTGTAGTAATTAGGGTTAAGACTGATACAAGTTTTATTTACAAATACACTTATACTAAATTACTCAAGAGCTTAAATACACTAATACAACTTAAACAAATAAATTACACACAGATATTCACGACTGGTTACCACTACGCCTTCCTCGCTATAGTTTACATACGTCTCTTAGCTGGCTGCGCAAGTATTCACGTGACACCTCTCTGTCTGCTGCCGTCACTTACTAGACTCACTCTTATCTTATCTCACACTTAATTATCAACTGACTAACGAGTTCTTAACTTCACTACTTTCTGATTAGCACTAACTATAACTGTTCGCGACTGGCTTAGAACTGCAACTAACTAACTCATTGGATGTGTCACCTGCTTTTATATTTCCCACAAATTCCACTAGAAGTTTCAAGCAATGTCTAAACGATCATTATCGTCTTATATGCTGCCTAATTAAGTTCATGTGGTAACTATGTACATACATGTGTATATGCATACGTGTGTACATCATTAACTAAGCAATACACGGTGGTTGTTAATCTTTTGCTTTTCGTTTGAATTAGCATGTATGTATGTGTGTAAATATGTGAATCTTCTTAATAAGCAGACGCTTTTTGTTGTTGTTGCTTTTGCTTGTTTACGTTCAATCAAGCTAGGCATGCTTATTTAGTTGTTGGTTACTATTCTTGACTATTCTTTGCTTTGACCCTGTAGGAATATTTTCGCGTAGCACTTACATTAACCCTGTTGGAATATTTTTGTGTAATGCTGCTTAAACCTGTCGACGGCTATTTTCGTAACACTGCCGCCCACTTAAGTCTATTCGTCCCGAATAGGCACATCATCTCCTTTCTTTTTCTGCGTTTTCTAAACGCCTTGTAGTTACGCTGGAGACGACTACCTCTTCCATATTTGTCGACTTTAGTTCTGGCTCTGTCTCGTTTCTCAACTAGAACTTGTATTGCCATACGCTGGAGGTGACTACTTCGATATTCGTGGCCCCTGATAGTACTGACTCTGCTTAGTATATCCGCTACAGCTTGCCTTGCCGTTCGTTGGAGATGAAACCATCTTTGACATTTGCAGCCCTTGGTACTGAATCTGTTTCGTATTTCCAATACAGCTTGTCTTGTTTTACGCTGGAGATGACAACTTCTCCCACATTTGTGGCCTTTGGCTCTGACTCTACTTTGTCCCTTGACTAGAGCTTGCCTTACCATTCCACATTTATGGCCCTTGGCTCTAACTCTGCTTTGTTCCTCGACTAGAGTTTGCCTTACCACACGCTTGAGGTTCTTTATAGAAGTTGTCTTCCTCTTCCTGACTGCTTTTATGCTGCGCGCTTTGTATACTGTAGCAGTTTCTTTACCCTGAGCAGGCGAGACCATTTCACCCATATCTTCTTCCGCTGTTTCGCAAACCGCTTTACTATCAGCTAAGTCAGCAACGTTCTTTGCTTTGCTGGAAACTTCTATGTCACGAACTTCATTTACTTCGCTGGAAACTTCTGGCTTACGTCCAACTTGTTGACACTGACCACTGTTGATTTCGTCTTCTACTTTCAGTTTTTCGTCAGTGTCTTCCTCTGTGGCAGAAATGTCTTCGTCTGATTTACTGACTTGCATAGCTAATTTCGTCGTGTCACAAACCGCTTGACTATCATCTAGGTCACGAGCTTCATTTACTTCGCTGGAAACTTCTGGCAAACTTTGCTCATGTTCAACTTTTTGACACTGACCGCTGTTGATTTCATTTTCTGCCTTCAGTTTTTCGTCAGCGTCTTCCTCTGGGGCAGAAATGTCTTCGTAGACGCGGTTCCCCAAGTCAGAAATCTCTTCGTCTGATTTACTGACTTGCATGGCTAATTCCGCCGTGTCACAAACTGCTTGACTATCATATAGGTCACGAGCTTCATTTACTTTACTGGAAACTTCTGAAAAACTTCGCTCACGTTCAGCTTGTTGACACTGAAAACTGTTGATTTCATCTTCTGCCTTCAGTTTTTCGTCAGCGTCTTGCTCTGTGGCAGAAATGTTTTCGTAGACGCTGTTTCCCAAGTCAGAAATCTCTTCGTCTGATTTACTGACTTGCATTTCTACACCATCTGCCCGTCTGTTTGCGTCTTCAGCAATTTCCTGACGTTTTTCATTGCTGGCTCCAGATGATTTTTGAACGTTTGTCATAGTCTTCGCTTTCCATTTGTCAAGTGTGTCATTTGTGGCCCTAGATGTTTTTCGTACTCGTGCTCGTACTCGCACTCTCTCGGTTTTGGGTAGTGAAGTTTCTCTTGACATTTCCAGAAATTTCTTGTTGTCAGATTCGATTTGAGCTCTCAATTCTCTTACTGTTCTCATAAAATCATCTAACTTTACCCTCATTTCCAAACGCTCTTTCTCCTCAAACTCATATGTCTCGATTTCGATGTTGCGCCGCTGGAACTCCTGTAATAGTCTCTCCTTTAGTTGTACTTTATTACCAGTTGTTGACAGTTTCCGCTTATTCAACTCTTCCTTGAGTTGCTCCACATTAAGCTCTTGAAATTTCATTTTCCTCAAAAACCAATTACTACGTTTAACCTTTTCAAACGTATGTGATTTTGTTCACGTTTAAGCTTTTCAAACGTGTGAGGTTCTCCTTTTCTTATTACTCTTGCTTTTCGCTTAACCCTTTTAAAACGTATCGCTTGTATTTGCAAATCCCACTTCTGACACCAAATGTTACGTTTTTCTCTCTATAAAAACGCCTTTCCGTAGATCCGAAGATTTGCAAATGAATACAAGAGCCGAGTGTAGTAATTAGGGTTAAGACTGATACAAGTTTTATTTACAAATACACTTATACTAAATTACTCAAGAGCTTAAATACACTAATACAACTTAAACTAATAAATTACACACAGATATTCACGACTGGTTACCACTACGCCTTCCTCGCTATAGTTTACACACGTCTCTTAGCTGGCTGCGCAAGTATTCACGTGACACCTCTCTGTCTGCTGCCGTCACTTACGAGACTCACTCTTATCTTATCTCACACTTAATTATCAACTGACTAACGAGTTCTTAACTTCACTACTTTCTGATTAGCACTAACTATAACTGTTCGCGACTGACTTAGAACTGCAACTAACTAACTCATTGGATGTGTCACCTCCTTTTATATTTCCCACAAATTCCACTAGAAGTTTCAAGCAATGTCTAGACGATCATTATCGTCTTATATGCTGCCTAATTAAGTTCATGTGATAACTATGTACATACATGTGTATATGCATACGTGTGTACATCATTAACTAAGCAAGACACGGTGGTTGTTTATCTTTTGCTTTTCGTTTGAATTAGCATGTATGTATGTGTGTAAATATGTGAATCTTCTTAATAAGCAGACGCTTTTTGTTGTTATTGCTTTTGCTTGTTTTGTTTTTGTTTGTTTAGAATTATTTATGTTGTTTTGACTAAGGGTATGAGTCAATATTTATAAAATCCATTTCATAAATATCAGCTCATGCTCATAGTCAAAACAAAGTATGCTTTAAGTGTTTAAAACCGCTATTACCATAAAAATGGTGGTCTTAAACACTTAAAATATACTTTGTTTTACTAACCGCATTTTATAACTAAATGCATTTCATAAATATTGACGCATACTCACAATCAAAACAGCATATAAATATCCTTTGTTTTGACTATGAGTATGAGTCATTATCTCTTATTATAGAAAAATAAAATAGTATGATTATATGATATCAGAAATCATGTTTTCTAATATCATATAACCATACTATTTGATTCTTTCTATAATAATAGATAATATTTATGAAATGCATTTATTTACAAAATGCGATTAGTAAAACAACATAAATATAGGATGGTATGAAATTTTGATGATTCATCAATATTTCGTACCAAGGTATTTTTAGGTTGTTTTTACTATGAGTATGCGCCAATATTTATGAAATGTATTTCATAAATATTATCTCTTATTATAGAAAAATTAAAAATGTAGCTATACGATATCAGAAAATATTTTCTGAAATCGTATAGCTATATTATTTTATTTGTCCTATAATAAGAGATAATGGCCCCTACTCATAGTCAAAACAAAGAATATTTTAAGAGTTTCAAATCAGTATTATCATACAAAATACTGATTTTAAACTCTTACAGCATTATTTATAAAACTTATTAAGGCTTTGTAAAGGCTTTTTAAAACAAATTTTTTATAAAAATTTTTTCTTAAAAAGTCTTTATAAAGCCCTAATAAGTGTTATAAATAAGGCTGTTAAAATATACTTTGTTTTACTAACCACATTTTTGTAACTAAACGCATTTCATAAATATTGATCCATACTCATAGTCAAAACAAAGGATATTTTTATGCTGTTTTGATTATGAGTGTGGATCATTATCTCTTATTATAGAAAAAATAAACTAATGCAGCTATACGATTTCAAAAAATATTTTCTGATATGGTATAGCCGTATTAGTTTATTTTTTTATAATAAGAGATAATATTTATAAAATGTATTTAGCTACATAAATGCGGTTAGTAAAACAACCTAAAATACCTTGGTACGAAATATTGATGATTCATCGAACGATAGTTCAAAAATAAATCATAGTTCCCCTATATCAAATTCTATTCGTGCAACAATAGTTGACCTGTCAAATTACGAAAAAAAAAACGCTATGATTGGCTTGCTAGAAAGTCCTAATGGACTTAAATTTTGAGAACATTTATTTATACTCAAAATCTTTATATCACCCCAGATATAAATATCTGAAGAAATTAATTACATCAATTAAAATAATAATATATTACAAAATTTACCGATAGTGAATCTGTTATTTCAGTCCAAAGTAATTCCAATATGATATTTCACGATGATGCGTATGGGAAGCATATTTTTGTATGGGGAGAGATAAGAATGTTGATTCATTCTACTTATGTAAAACTTACACCAGAATCACCAAACATTTAATAAGAGATCATCATAATGTATATTTAATGTTTAAGTTAGGTGAGAAAAATAAAAAGCATGTTGAAAGGATAAATATGGATTTTTGATTATAAGCAAAGATAGTGAATTAAACGATGATCGTTATAGAAAATAGTTTTACTAGATAAAACTTTACTTTTTCGTATTTCATCTGACTTTAAACTTCATGTATATAAATGTTATAAATGGCTAGCTACTTGTACACTGATAACTAAATCTGACTCAGATATCTTGAAATGAAAATCTGAACAGCTCCTGATAGCCTGATCTGTTACCTGATAAGCTGATCTAAAAATCAGATCAGCTCCTGATAAGCTG
This sequence comes from Tachina grossa, assembly GCA_949987645.1. Taxonomy (NCBI): domain Eukaryota; kingdom Metazoa; phylum Arthropoda; class Insecta; order Diptera; family Tachinidae; genus Tachina; species Tachina grossa. The sequence goes on from CATLJX010000026.1 coordinate 73,893, forward strand.
ATCTGAAAACCAGACCAGCTCCTGATAAGCTGATCTGATAACCAGACCAGCTCCTGATAAGCTGATCTGAAAACCAGACCAGCTCCTGATAAGCTGATCTGAAAACCAGACCAGCTCCTGATAAGCTGATCTGAAAACCAGACCAGGTCCTGATAAGCTGATCTGAAAACCAGACCAGGTCCTGAAAAGCTGATCTGAAAACCAGACCAGGTCCTGAAAAGCTGATCTGAAAACCAGACCAGGTCCTGATAAGCTGATCTGAAAACCAGACCAGGTCCTGAAAAGCTGATCTGAAAACCAGACCAGCTCCTGAAAAGCTGATATGATTGCTGATACCTGTTATTTGCCCTGGATGAGAAAATTTTAAAACAGTTGGTGTTGACAAGAAATGTGTTGAAGAAAAAGCTTCGTAGTATAAAAACTGGTGAAATAGATACAAGTGAACAACTAAAAGATACATTTAAACCTATAGCAGAAGAATTCATAAATAGTTCTAAAAATATTAAAAGAATTCTTATGAAAGAAGAAAGTAAAATCAAGATAGTAGTTGAAAATATACAAGTTTAAAACCTGAGAAACCTTCACTCAAGATATAGAAAAGTACCCCAAAAGAAACTAGTAGAAGGAACAATATTTGATAATACCATCATATTTAATGATGCTAACACTGAGAATGATGATGACGATGATTTTACTCATAGACTTCCAATTCTGAAGACATTTATACTGACTTATCAGTATTGGAAGGCATAAATGAATTAGATACAAACTATTGTTGATAGTTACATTAAACTGAATGAAGATAAAATACAAGACAAATTAATAATATAGCTTAAAGCATTAATATTCAAGAATATATTTAAATGCAAATTGAGGAACTACAACGTGAAATAAAATTAGAGAAAGAAGACAGTTATAAAATTGAAAAAGCAATTCTAAAAAGTAAATAATTAAAAACAAATTGAAGAGTTTACGGTTAAATATATAGATTAGAAAATTAACTACATGTTAGTATAAATAGCTGAAAGTGCAAGATGTAGATCACAACACTTTCGAAAAAATCTGTGAAACAATTCAATGTCTTTAAAAAGGAATTTAGTTAACGAAGTCCATATTAAATTTCAACAACTGTTTGTGCTTGTAGAGATGTAATGACAGGAATATATGATGTTTTATGGAGCTAAGTTAGGTGAAATGTAGAACTATTCTACAGAAAATAGAAATTGTTGATTTTTGAAGACTGTAATTGACACATTCTCAAAGTACAGCTGAAAATAAAAGCTGCACTCTAAAAACCAAGGCAATGGAAAATATTTTTGAAGTGGTGCGGGTACCAAAAAACTTACAAACAGATGATTCTAAAGAATTTTTTAATAAATACTTGGGAAAACTCATACATAAATAGAAGATTAAAGATTACTTAATATGAAAGCATCAATATTAGAATGATTTAATAGATCATTGAAAGGTATGATGTGAAAAGAATTAGCTTTAATGGTTCATATAAGTGGATTGGTATGTATAAAGATTTACTCAATGCATGCAATAGAAAAGTTCATCGTACCATTAAAATGTCTCCTATTAAAGTCAACTCAACAAATGAGGAAAAGCTACTTAATATAGTATAAAGTAATTCGAAGAATGAATGTTGAATTTAATAAAAATAAAATTAAAACGAAAAATCTAGTTTGCGTTGTTTTTTGTAGGATTGATTAGGAATGATGGGTCTTAAGAAAGATAATTAACTAAATGTAGTGGAATTCTCTAAACTTGTTGGTCTAAATGAAATATTGCTAAAACTTCAGTGTTTAAAATGAACTATAACATAGTGCAATATTCAGCAGCACATCATATTATCACTTTTTATAATGTTGTATGTATATTTTCCCATCGAAAGCGCTAGCACACAAAATTTTACAATATGAAAATGGGATTATTATAGAAGATCTTCACTCTATTTATTTCTTTAGCTATCAGATCTTTAGAAAATATAGATAAACTACGGAAATTGGACTTTGATATCCAATCTTTAAGAATGTACATGTGTATGAATAAGTATCAAACAAACTTAGTGAATAAATATACGCTTCAACTAGAATCATGTTGAAGCATGCATAAATTTTAAAATGTACAGTAAACAGATCTTACTTTATATCTGTATCTGTATGAGTATTACATAAATTTATAGAAAAAAAATGAAAGCATGCCGAAGCATGTATAATTAAAAAAAAAAAAAAAAAAAAAAAAAATCATCCTCACGTCATACAATTTTGTAAGCAAAGAAATTTTATGATTTTGTGGTCAATGAAATACATACATATGTATCTACTTTGCAAAAATTCAAAAGAGCGAACTGGTAAATTCTAATAGTAAAGATTTTTAATTGTAACACTACTACATCTCGGACTCTTACGTCACTATCGATAGAAGCATGCTAAGGCATGCATACTAGCAAAATATATAAAGCTGTTAGAAGGTGATGAGACAGCAATTGTATCTGGATCAACCCAACTCATGAATGTATTGTATACGGGAGTGATTGATGGTGATGATGATCTTTTTTAAGTGGATAATCATTACATATGAATGCGACAGTGATTGACCCCTCAAACCTCATGTAGAAATACTTGAGGGGAAAAATTCTCTCAAAACATAGATATTTCATTGTTTCTAACACTTTATGAATACACCAACGGTGAATTGCTGGTAGAGGTAACTGAGTTATTTGAGATCGATTTGATACAATAGTTGTATATTAAACATGCATTTCTTTGTATCTAAACTAATTTCTACATACCTAATGTATATACCCACCAAAAAATTAGACAAAAATTCTCTATTCCAAGTAGTAAAATCTGAAAAAGGAGTGGCACATTAGAAGAAAAAAAAAATAAATAAAAATAGAGACTGACTGACCAACTAATACGTACACTCTGCCCGATGGGCACACAAAACACACTTAAACATTTCAGAAATATATATACAATACGCTGAACTTTAATAAAATGAAAAAAAGTCATATAGAACATTAAATAAAAGCCATAGGTGCTCACCGTTCATAAAATAAACATATGTATATGTATCTTATTAATGTAAACATATTATCAGTATAAAGCAACAGAAATTTCGTCATACAAAGTCATCTTGTATCCTAGAGGAGCCGTCGATAGGGTATACCTAAATTATATGAAAACGAGTTCGTTTTCTGTTGATCGCTATTAAAGAAGAAAATATGTTTGTTCATTATGATTTAACTAATTTAAAAGTACATTTAAATTCAGTCTCATACCCGTACTTCTTAACATAAAAATTAAAAATAAATGTTATCCAATTCTATATTATACTATGTATCAAAAATTTCAAAAAAGCTGTTATATGAAAGAATCTCCAGCGCTTCTAACTGCATCAGAGTTTAAGAAAAAAAACTCCTTTTATTCAATTTAATAAAATTTTAATTTGAAGCAGTAAGCAAATACATCAGCTTACTGCATTCTTATTCATAATCGTATAATAGAATATATAACCCCTAAAGGACAAAGTCTAAAAGTCTTATAAATTAAGAAATATAGAAAATAACATAATTTTTATAAACGCGTAAAGTTGCAAAAGTAATTCAAATGATTTCATCGCAAAAAACAAACAAAAAGCAGCGATTGTTTTCAACAATTATGAAAATAATAATTACAATATTAAACTCCCTTTTGATTTCCAATGTTTATCAATAAAAAATAAAAAATAAGTAAGTTAACTAACAACAAAAAAAAACTATCAGTACCTAAGTTGGAGTGCCGGATCAGTTTCATTTAAAAATGTTTATACATTTTTAAAAAGCAAAGCAAGTTTTCCAAAATAAATGTAGAAGGCTATAGCTGGAAAAAATTTTATACCCTATACTTTAAAAAACTGTAAATTAAGTATAAGAAATATTTCTATTATAGTTACTATTACTATAGAGTATGTAAGTACATATCTTCAAGAATTCAGTTTTACTTACAATAGAAAATCCTCACAAACTTTTAAGTAAACGCAGATAAAAATTAAAATGTTTTTAATTTCACCAACAACAGACATCACATGACAAAAAATAAAATAAAAAATGTATTCAAAGATTGAGTTGAACACTTATTTGTATGTACATATATATGTACATACATACATACATACATACATACATAAAATCAATTTGTAGATATGTATGTATACATATCAAATTTCTTATCAATGCTTAAGTATTTATTAGATCTACATCATGAAAATATATGAAGCGTCGTTTAGTTAAAGCACAATGCAAATATAAACAATCCATACACTCAGGGAAAATCTGCAGCTTAAAAATAAGAATTCATCACATTAATTCAATAATTTTTAATATAATAGAAAATGTATATTGAGATATCTACAAACTAATGAGTTTAATAAATGAATACTGTAAATTAATATTTTGTCCATATTGAAATAAGAAATTTCAATATGACTAAACCTTCGCTAATGGTTCTTATTAATTCAGCATGGTTCTTACTGATTTCAAGTTGGTTTTTCTCTGTGTGTAGATAACTCTTTCAGTCAAAGAAGACGAATGTAGTTAAATAAACAAAATCTGTAATATAAACAAATTTCACACAGACCGACTTCAACGCGAGACAAATTTAAGCATGAGAAAATATAAAGCAATCGTAAGTACAATAGCATACTAGGATTAGGGAAGTCCAGATATATGATAGTATTTTATAGTACCAAATGTCGATGTTGAAAACAATTTATTTCTACCTACATATAAATACCAGCTCAAATACACACACATAGCAGAATTCATATAAGAAATATCCAAGAAAATTTCAACAACACCCCACCTTTTGCAAATCATGACGAGCCTTAAATTCTCCCTCAGATATATATACACAAATTCCCATGATCATACATACATATACAATATATAAGATTAATCTCAACAACACAACACTCTCACCTACCTGAAATTACAGATAGTCTTAAACTTCTACAGACGTCTATACACATAGATTCTCACGGCTACATATTACAAGAACACCTCGCCCCTAATAAATCACAATCATCTTAAATTCTTACAAAAATACATACATACATACATACGCATAACCAATTTACCTCAACAACATCCTCACCCACCTCAAATCACGATCAACCTTAAACTACTATAGAGAGACACATTCACAAATCCCCATGGCTACATATTACGTCAACAACCCTGCCCACCCAAATCATGGTCAGCCTTAAACTCCTACAGACATACAAACACACAGATTCCCCCGGTTGCATATTACTAGAACACCTCACCCCTCATAAATCACAATCAGCCTTAAGCTCCTACAGAAATACACACATTGAAATTCCTACAAACATACACACACACACACACACACACACACATACACACACATTCACACACAACTACGCACGCAATCGATCTACCTCAACTACACCCCGCCCCCTGCCAATCAAACCTTCACCTAAATTCTCACAGACAGACAGACACATCCACAAATTCCTATGGTTACATATTACGGCAACAACGCCGCCCACTCAAATCACGGTCAGCCTTAAATTCCCACAGTCTAGCAACACCTACATTAGCATTAGAAAAAATAACTTTCACGTTTTCCCGTCGTCATTAGGAAAAATCATTTTCCCGTCGGCATTTGAAAAAATTATATTCATTTTTTGCCGTCGGCATTTGAAAAAAATAATAATCATGTATTGCAGTAGGCATTAGGAAAAATTATCATGTATTGCAGTAGGCATTAGGAAAAATTATCATGTTTTGCCTTCGGTATTAGGAAAAATTATCATGCATGCCGTATGCATTAGGAAAAAAATAATAATAATCATGTTTTCCCGTCGTCATTAGGAAAAATCATTTTCCCGTCGGCATTTGAAAAAATTATATTCATGTTTTGCCGTCGGCATTAGGAAAAATTAATAATCACTATTTCACCATTGGTATTAGAAAAAATCATTTTCATGATTTTTCCGTCGGCATTTGAAAATAATTATGTATTGCCGTAGGCATTAGGAAAAATTATCATGCATGCCGTAGGCATTAGGAAAAAGACAGACTTATTGAACCACCCTCGAAAAATATTTAAAGGACTTATCGAACCACCCTCGTAGGTATCAAATTTCAAGAATTTTAAAATTTTCAAATTTTAATTACCCAAATTTAACAATTTCAGCAACAATTTAACAATTTTAATTGGGGCAGAATTGGCAGTTCACAACTACTTACAACAAAGTTATACTAAATGGAAAACATGAATTGATACTCTTGCACAATAAGAATGATGAAGATCTTGTACGCTCGAGTGTTTCTACTGAAAAAGCTAAACTTACAATTTCACTCATCGCATGGAGAATCCCACATGTACAATTATCCGACTTTACCAAATTGAATATGATAAAAATTATTAACAATGGTGCTTCTATACCTATGGCATTTCGCAGTTGGGATTGTCATGTTAATCCACAATTAAACACAGGTACTAGCCATATTTGGAATGTTAAACTGGCTGCAAATAGAGAACACCCCCGTTTCCTATTGATTGCTTTTCAACAAGAAAATAAGTTTGTTCATTGTGATTTCACTAATTTAAAAGTATTTACATTTAAATTCAGTCTCATATCCATATGATGATCTTAACATAAAGTTCAAAAATGAACGATATGCAATTCTATATGATATGTATCTAAGATTCCAACAAAGTTACTATATGAAAGAATCTCAACCGCTTCTATCTGCATCAGAGTTTAAGACAAAAGCTCCTATTATTGTAGTAGATGTCAGTCATCAGAATAAATCACTCAATAATGGACCGATTGATATAAAAATAGCATTTGAAACAGCAACTAATATTGCAGCAAAGATATCAGCTTACTGCATTCTTATTCATGATCGCATAATAGAATATATACCCATCAAAGGACAAGTTCGAAAAGTCTTATAAATTGAGTAATATGGAAAATAACACAATTTTTATAGACGTGCAAGGTTTCAAGAGTAATTCAAATGATTTCATCGCAAAAAAAGTAGCGATTGTTTTCAACAATTATGAATATAACAATTTCATTATAAAACCACCATTTGATTTTAAATGCTTATCAATAAAACGGCAAAGAGAAGCAAAGTGGCTAACGAAAAACTATCATCACCTCAGCTGGACTGCTGAATCAGTTTCTTTTCAAAGCGTTTGCAATTTTTTAAAAGCCAACGCAAGATGTTGTAAAATTTATGTAAAAGGTGAAGAGAAAAGACGATGGTTGGAAAAAATTTTATGCCGAAAAATTTTTAACGTTGAGGATATAGGCTGTATCAACTTTAAACAAATGGAGATTAAGTATCCAGAATATTTTTATTGTAATTATCATAAATTTGGTGTTTGCGCATTAAAAAATGCTATTTTACTAACAAAAGAAATATCTTGCTTTAAATGAACTTTTTCACTCTTTAAAATATTAATGTATGTATTATTATAAAATTTTAAAAAATTTTAAACAATAAATGTATAGAAAAATAAAAAATCTACAAGTGTTTTCTTATTTCAAATACAAACTACATAAAGGAAAGAGAATGAAGTGGGAAGGAGGAGGAGAAGTTGCCATTATTGCTAACTTGCAAATTTTTACTTTTTGTTTCTCTGCTTATGACTGTAGTTAGTTGAAACTTTGCTGCTTTAAAATAATCGCAGCCAAAGAAAATGATTACGTTGCAAAATATAAATGTATTCTACACAGCCACAAAGTATTCCACGCACAAGTTCTTTCGATCGCACATGCATATATACACATACATACATACACATACATACATACATGCATGCATCATACACACATACATACATACAAATATATTTTTTAAACAAATTAACAGAATATAAGCTTACCAGCGACAAACAAGCTGGACCCCCCACACACAAGCATTAGGAGTGTTCACATACATGAGAACGTTTTATAAATAAATAAAATAATTTATTTAATTATTTTATTAATTTATTTAATTATTTTATTTATAAACAATTTATTAGCGTGAGGAAATCACACAAGCACATTTGCACGATTTATATGAGAATCGTCTAGTAGTCATCAAATCTATTTTCTCTGATATTACTGATATAGTTTTACGATAACAAATTTCTACAGTCTGACAACACTAGGCGCATTAGAAAATAATAATCATGTTTTGCCGTCGGCATTTGAATAAAATAATAATCATGTTTTGCCGTAGACATTAAGAAAAATTATCATGCATTGCCGTAGGCATTAGGAAAAATTATCATGCATTGCCGTAGGCATTAGGAAAAATTATCATGCATGCCGTAGGAATTAGGAAAAAAAATAATATTCATGTTTTGCCGTCCGCATTTGAAAAAAATAATAATCATGTTTTGCCGTCGGCATTAGGAAAAATTATCATGCATTGCCCTAGGCATTAGGAAAAATTATCATGCATTGCCGTAGGCATTAGGAAAAATTATCATGCATGCCGTAGGCATTAGGAAAAAAAATAATAATCATGTTTTGCCGTCGGCATTTGAAAAAAATAATAATCATGTTTTGCCGTCGGCATTTGAAAAAAATAATAATCATCTTTTGCCGTCGGCATTTGAAAAAAATAATAATCATGTTTTGCTGTCGGCATTAGGAAAAAGACGGACTTATTGAACTTCCCTCGAAAAATATTTAAAGGACTTATCGAACCACCCTCGTAGGTATCAAATTTCACAAATTTCCAAGAATTTAACAATTTTCAAATTTTAATTACCCAAATTTAACAATTTCAGCAACAATTTAACAATTTTAATTGGGGCAGGAACCCCAATTCCCTACTACTTATAATTAAGTGTACTCTGAACTCTGCTCTTTGAAATATAAGAAAATTATTTCGCTTTGTATGCTTATTACACGCAGAAGTCATTTTATTCATTTATTCGGCTCGATATCGACCAAAATCCTAAAATATGGCGCTTACTGCATTTCTCAATTATCCAAGGTGATAGATAATTGAGGCAATATGTGGATTCCTCTAGGGGTCGTCACAGGAAAAATCTTCATTACTAGAAATCATCTTTCAAGGAGTAT
>CATLJX010000027.1:0-138415 GCA_949987645.1 Tachina grossa
TAATTATTATTAATAATAATAATAATAATAATAATAATAATAATAATAATAATAATAATAATAATAATAATAATAATAATAATAATAATAATAATAATAATAATAATAATAATAATAATAATAATAATAATAATAATAATAATAATAATAATAATAATAATAATAATAATAATATAATAATAATAATAATAATAATAATAATAATAATAATAATAATAATAATAATAATAATACATAATAATAATAATAATAATAATAAAATAATAATAATAATAATAATAATAATAATAATAATAATAATAATAATAATAATAATAATAATAATAATAATAATAATAATAATAATAATAATAATAATAATAATAATAATAATAATAATAATAATAATAATAATAATAATAATAATAATAATAATAATAATAATAATAATAATAATAATAATAATAATAATAATAATAATAATAATAATAATAATAATAATAATAATAATAATAATAATAATAATAATAATAATAATAATAATAATAATAATAATAATAATAATAATAATAATAATAATAATAATATAATAATAATAATAATAATAATAATAATAATAATAATAATAATAATAATAATAATAATAATAATAATAATAATAATAATAATAATAATAATAATAATAATAATAATAATAATAATAATAATAATAATAATAATAATAATAATAATAATAATAATAATAATAATAATAATAATAATAATAATAATAATAATAATAATAATAATAATAATAATAATAATAATAATAATAATAATAATAATAATAATAATAATAATAATAATAATAATAATAATAATAATAATAATAATAATAATAATAATAATAATAATAATAATAATAATAATAATAATAATAATAATAATAATAATAATAATAATAATAATAATAATAATAATAATAATAATAATAATAATAATAATAATAATAATAATAATAATAATAATAATAATAATAATAATAATAATAATAATAATAATAATAATAATAATAATAATAATAATAATAATAATAATAATAATAATAATAATAATAATAATAATAATAATAATAATAATAATAATAATAATAATAATAATAATAATAATAATAATAATAATAATAATAATAATAATAATAATAATAATAATAATAATAATAATAATAATAATAATAATAATAATAATAATAATAATAATAATAATAATAATAATAATAATAATAATAATAATAATAATAATAATAATAATAATAATAATAATAATAATAATAATAATAATAATAATAATAATAATAATAATAATAATAATAATAATAATAATAATAATAATAATAATAATAATAATAATAATAATAATAATAATAATAATAATAATAATAATAATAATAATAATAATAATAATAATAATAATAATAATAATAATAATAATAATAATAATAATAATAATAATAATAATAATAATAATAATAATAATAATAATAATAATAATAATAATAATAATAATAATAATAATAATAATAATAATAATAATAATAATAATAATAATAATAATAATAATAATAATAATAATAATAATAATAATAATAATAATAATAATAATAATATAATAATAATAATAATAATAATAATAATAATAATAATAATAATAATAATAATAATAATAATAATAATAATAATAATAATAATAATAATAATAATAATAATAATAATAATAATAATAATAATAATAATAATAATAATAATAATAATAATAATAATAATAATAATAATAATAATAATAATAATAATAATAATAATAATAATAATAATAATAATAATAATAATAATAATAATAATAATAATAATAATAATAATAATAATAATAATAATAATAATAATATAATAATAATAATAATAATAATAATAATAATAATAATAATAATAATAATAATAATAATAATAATAATAATAATAATAATAATAATAATAATAATAATAATAATAATAATAATAATAATAATAATAATAATAATAATAATAATAATAATAATAATAATAATAATAATAATAATAATAATAATAATAATAATAATAATAATAATAATAATAATAATAATAATAATAATAATAATAATAATAATAATAATAATAATAATAATAATAATAATAATAATAATAATAATAATAATAATAATAATAATAATAATAATAATAATAATAATAATAATAATAATAATAATAATAATAATAATAATAATAATAATAATAATAATAATAATAATATAATAATAATAATAATAATAATAATAATAATAATAATAATAATAATAATAATAATAATAATAATAATAATAATAATAATAATAATAATAATAATAATAATAATAATAATAATAATAATAATAATAATAATAATAATAATAATAATAATAATAATAATAATAATAATAATAATAATAATAATAATAATAATAATAATAATAATAATAATAATAATAATAATAATAATAATAATAATAATAATAATAATAATAATAATAATAATAATAATAATAATAATAATAATAATAATAATAATAATAATAATAATAATAATAATAATAATAATAATAATAATAATAATAATAATAATAATAATAATAATAATAATAATAATAATAATAATAATAATAATAATAATAATAATAATAATAATAATAATAATAATAATAATAATAATAATAATAATAATAATAATAATAATAATAATAATAATAATAATAATAATAATAATAATAATAATAATAATAATAATAATAATAATAATAATAATAATAATAATAATAATAATAATAATAATAATAATAATAATAATAATAATAATAATAATAATAATAATAATAATAATAATAATAATATAATAATAATAATAATAATAATAATAATAATAATAATATAATAATAATAATAATAATAATAATAATAATAATAATAATAATAATAATAATAATAATAATAATAATAATAATAATAATAATAATAATAATAATAATAATAATAATAATAATAATAATAATAATAATAATAATAATAATAATAATAATAATAATAATAATAATAATAATAATAATAATAATAATAATAATAATAATAATAATAATAATAATAATAATAATAATAATAATAATAATAATAATAATAATAATAATAATAATAATAATAATAATAATAATAATAATAATAATAATAATAATAATAATAATAATAATAATAATAATAATAATAATAATAATAATAATAATAATAATAATAATAATAATAATAATAATAATAATAATAATAATAATAATAATAATAATAATAATAATAATAATAATAATAATAATAATAATAATAATAATAATAATAATAATAATAATAATAATAATAATAATAATAATAATAATAATAATAATAATAATAATAATAATAATAATAATAATAATAATAATAATAATAATAATAATAATAATAATAATAATAATAATAATAATAATAATAATAATAATAATAATAATAATAATAATAATAATAATAATAATAATAATAATAATAATAATAATAATAATAATAATAATAATAATAATAATAATAATAATAATAATAATAATAATAATAATAATAATAATAATAATAATAATAATAATAATAATAATAATAATAATAATAATAATAATAATAATAATAATAATAATAATAATAATAATAATAATAATAATAATAATAATAATAATAATAATAATAATAATAATAATAATAATAATAATAATAATAATAATAATAATAATAATAATAATAATAATAATAATAATAATAATAATAATAATAATAATAATAATAATAATAATAATAATAATAATAATAATAATAATAATAATAATAATAATAATAATAATAATAATAATAATAATAATAATAATAATAATAATAATAATAATAATAATAATAATAATAATAATAATAATAATAATAATAATAATAATAATAATAATAATAATAATAATAATAATAATAATAATAATAATAATAATAATAATAATAATAATAATAATAATAATAATAATAATAATAATAATAATAATAATAATAATAATAATAATAATAATAATAATAATAATAATAATAATAATAATAATAATAATAATAATAATAATAATAATAATAATAATAATAATAATAATAATAATAATAATAATAATAATAATAATAATAATAATAATAATAATAATAATAATAATAATAATAATAATAATAATAATAATAATAATAATAATAATAATAATAATAATAATAATAATAATAATAATAATAATAATAATAATAATAATAATAATAATAATAATAATAATAATAATAATAATAATAATAATAATAATAATAATAATAATAATAATAATAATAATAATAATAATAATAATAATAATAATAATAATAATAATAATAATAATAATAATAATAATAATAATAATAATAATAATAATAATAATAATAATAATAATAATAATAATAATAATAATAATAATAATAATAATAATAATAATAATAATAATAATAATAATAATAATAATAATAATAATAATAATAATAATAATAATAATAATAATAATAATAATAATAATAATAATAATAATAATAATAATAATAATAATAATAATAATAATAATAATAATAATAATAATAATAATAATAATAATAATAATAATAATAATAATAATAATAATAATAATAATAATAATAATAATAATAATAATAATAATAATAATAATAATAATAATAATAATAATAATAATAATAATAATAATAATAATAATAATAATAATAATAATAATAATAATAATAATAATAATAATAATAATAATAATAATAATAATAATAATAATAATAATAATAATAATAATAATAATAATAATAATAATAATAATAATAATAATAATAATAATAATAATAATAATAATAATAATAATAATAATAATAATAATAATAATAATAATAATAATAATAATAATAATAATAATAATAATAATAATAATAATAATAATAATAATAATAATAATAATAATAATAATAATAATAATAATAATAATAATAATAATAATAATAATAATAATAATAATAATAATAATAATAATAATAATAATAATAATAATAATAATAATAATAATAATAATAATAATAATAATAATAATAATAATAATAATAATAATAATAATAATAATAATAATAATAATAATAATAATAATAATAATAATAATAATAATAATAATAATAATAATAATAATAATAATAATAATAATAATAATAATAATAATAATAATAATAATAATAATAATAATAATAATAATAATAATAATAATAATAATAATAATAATAATAATAATAATAATAATAATAATAATAATAATAATAATAATAATAATAATAATAATAATAATAATAATAATAATAATAATAATAATAATAATAATAATAATAATAATAATAATAATAATAATAATAATAATAATAATAATAATAATAATAATAATAATAATAATAATAATAATAATAATAATAATAATAATAATAATAATAATAATAATAATAATAATAATAATAATAATAATAATAATAATAATAATAATAATAATAATAATAATAATAATAATAATAATAATAATAATAATAATAATAATAATAATAATAATAATAATAATAATAATAATAATAATAATAATAATAATAATAATAATAATAATAATAATAATAATAATAATAATAATAATAATAATAATAATAATAATAATAATAATAATAATAATAATAATAATAATAATAATAATAATAATAATAATAATAATAATAATAATAATAATAATAATAATAATAATAATAATAATAATAATAATAATAATAATAATAATAATAATAATAATAATAATAATAATAATAATAATAATAATAATAATAATAATAATAATAATAATAATAATAATAATAATAATAATAATAATAATAATAATAATAATAATAATAATAATAATAATAATAATAATAATAATAATAATAATAATAATAATAATAATAATAATAATAATAATAATAATAATAATAATAATAATAATAATAATAATAATAATAATAATAATAATAATAATAATAATAATAATAATAATAATAATAATAATAATAATAATAATAATAATAATAATAATAATAATAATAATAATAATAATAATAATAATAATAATAATAATAATAATAATAATAATAATAATAATAATAATAATAATAATAATAATAATAATAATAATAATAATAATAATAATAATAATAATAATAATAATAATAATAATAATAATAATAATAATAATAATAATAATAATAATAATAATAATAATAATAATAATAATAATAATAATAATAATAATAATAATAATAATAATAATAATAATAATAATAATAATAATAATAATAATAATAATAATAATAATAATAATAATAATAATAATAATAATAATAATAATAATAATAATAATAATAATAATAATAATAATAATAATAATAATAATAATAATAATAATAATAATAATAATAATAATAATAATAATAATAATAATAATAATAATAATAATAATAATAATAATAATAATAATAATAATAATAATAATAATAATAATAATAATAATAATAATAATAATAATAATAATAATAATAATAATAATAATAATAATAATAATAATAATAATAATAATAATAATAATAATAATAATAATAATAATAATAATAATAATAATAATAATAATAATAATAATAATAATAATAATAATAATAATAATAATAATAATAATAATAATAATAATAATAATAATAATAATAATAATAATAATAATAATAATAATAATAATAATAATAATAATAATAATAATAATAATAATAATAATAATAATAATAATAATAATAATAATAATAATAATAATAATAATAATAATAATAATAATAATAATAATAATAATAATAATAATAATAATAATAATAATAATAATAATAATAATAATAATAATAATAATAATAATAATAATAATAATAATAATAATAATAATAATAATAATAATAATAATAATAATAATAATAATAATAATAATAATAATAATAATAATAATAATAATAATAATAATAATAATAATAATAATAATAATAATAATAATAATAATAATAATAATAATAATAATAATAATAATAATAATAATAATAATAATAATAATAATAATAATAATAATAATAATAATAATAATAATAATAATAATAATAATAATAATAATAATAATAATAATAATAATAATAATAATAATAATAATAATAATAATAATAATAATAATAATAATAATAATAATAATAATAATAATAATAATAATAATAATAATAATAATAATAATAATAATAATAATAATAATAATAATAATAATAATAATAATAATAATAATAATAATAATAATAATAATAATAATAATAATAATAATAATAATAATAATAATAATAATAATAATAATAATAATAATAATAATAATAATAATAATAATAATAATAATAATAATAATAATAATAATAATAATAATAATAATAATAATAATAATAATAATAATAATAATAATAATAATAATAATAATAATAATAATAATAATAATAATAATAATAATAATAATAATAATAATAATAATAATAATAATAATAATAATAATAATAATAATAATAATAATAATAATAATAATAATAATAATAATAATAATAATAATAATAATAATAATAATAATAATAATAATAATAATAATAATAATAATAATAATAATAATAATAATAATAATAATAATAATAATAATAATAATAATAATAATAATAATAATAATAATAATAATAATAATAATAATAATAATAATAATAATAATAATAATAATAATAATAATAATAATAATAATAATAATAATAATAATAATAATAATAATAATAATAATAATAATAATAATAATAATAATAATAATAATAATAATAATAATAATAATAATAATAATAATAATAATAATAATAATAATAATAATAATAATAATAATAATAATAATAATAATAATAATAATAATAATAATAATAATAATAATAATAATAATAATAATAATAATAATAATAATAATAATAATAATAATAATAATAATAATAATAATAATAATAATAATAATAATAATAATAATAATAATAATAATAATAATAATAATAATAATAATAATAATAATAATAATAATAATAATAATAATAATAATAATAATAATAATAATAATAATAATAATAATAATAATAATAATAATAATAATAATAATAATAATAATAATAATAATAATAATAATAATAATAATAATAATAATAATAATAATAATAATAATAATAATAATAATAATAATAATAATAATAATAATAATAATAATAATAATAATAATAATAATAATAATAATAATAATAATAATAATAATAATAATAATAATAATAATAATAATAATAATAATAATAATAATAATAATAATAATAATAATAATAATAATAATAATAATAATAATA
Organism: Tachina grossa; assembly: GCA_949987645.1. Lineage (NCBI taxonomy): Eukaryota > Metazoa > Arthropoda > Insecta > Diptera > Tachinidae > Tachina > Tachina grossa. Next base: position 8,595 of record CATLJX010000027.1, read on the forward strand.
ATAATAATAATAATAATAATAATAATAATAATAATAATAATAATAATAATAATAATAATAATAATAATAATAATAATAATAATAATAATAATAATAATAATAATAATAATAATAATAATAATAATAATAATAATAATAATAATAATAATAATAATAATAATAATAATAATAATAATAATAATAATAATAATAATAATAATAATAATAATAATAATAATAATAATAATAATAATAATAATAATAATAATAATAATAATAATAATAATAATAATAATAATAATAATAATAATAATAATAATAATAATAATAATAATAATAATAATAATAATAATAATAATAATAATAATAATAATAATAATAATAATAATAATAATAATAATAATAATAATAATAATAATAATAATAATAATAATAATAATAATAATAATAATAATAATAATAATAATAATAATAATAATAATAATAATAATAATAATAATAATAATAATAATAATAATAATAATAATAATAATAATAATAATAATAATAATAATAATAATAATAATAATAATAATAATAATAATAATAATAATAATAATAATAATAATAATAATAATAATAATAATAATAATAATAATAATAATAATAATAATAATAATAATAATAATAATAATAATAATAATAATAATAATAATAATAATAATAATAATAATAATAATAATAATAATAATAATAATAATAATAATAATAATAATAATAATAATAATAATAATAATAATAATAATAATAATAATAATAATAATAATAATAATAATAATAATAATAATAATAATAATAATAATAATAATAATAATAATAATAATAATAATAATAATAATAATAATAATAATAATAATAATAATAATAATAATAATAATAATAATAATAATAATAATAATAATAATAATAATAATAATAATAATAATAATAATAATAATAATAATAATAATAATAATAATAATAATAATAATAATAATAATAATAATAATAATAATAATAATAATAATAATAATAATAATAATAATAATAATAATAATAATAATAATAATAATAATAATAATAATAATAATAATAATAATAATAATAATAATAATAATAATAATAATAATAATAATAATAATAATAATAATAATAATAATAATAATAATAATAATAATAATAATAATAATAATAATAATAATAATAATATAACTAAATAACTACTATCTTTTGATAAAACTCAATCCCAAGCTGAATTTTCAAATATTTTATCAGCTTTATGCCTAGTGCTTAAATCCTTATTTTGAATAAGCTATATCATGATCTTTGCAAGCAGAGTCCAATAAATTAATTCCTTTAGCACATCGATTTAAACGTTTTTGTAGTTTTTTTTCCAGGTCCACACTCCTGATATCCAGCAAGATGAAGTTAGAGAGTTTAGATAGTGACAGGTAGAGAGTTTATTATTTTATCTACTATACCTCCTCCAACGAAGGTGTTTTTATGACTAAACGTTTTTGATATCGTATAACCATATTATCTGATTTTTTCTGTTACCTCTTATCATTTATGAAATGTATTTAGTTACAAAAATGCAGTTAGTGAAACAACATAAAAATATTTTAGTTCGTAATATTGATAATTCAGCGAACATCAGTTCAAAAATAAAGAATATTCCCTTCTTACCAATTTCTATTCGTGCTCTAATAGTGGGACCATCAAATTGTGGAAAGACTAATGTTATGATCGGCTTACTAGAAAGTTCTAATGGACTCAAGTTTTAAAACATCTATTTATACTCAAAATCTCTTTACCAACCCAAATATGAGTACCTGAAGAAACTTATTTCACCAATTAAAGGAATGGGACATTATACATTCACCGATAATGAATCAGTTATTCCACCTGACGAAGCTAAGACTAGTTCAATTATGATATTTGATGATGTTGCATGTGAGAAGCAGAATAATATACGTACTTATTTTTGTATGGGGCGACATAGGGATGTGGATTCATTCTACTTGTGTCAAACTTATACCATAATTCCCAAACATTTAATAAGAGAAAATGCAAATGTTATTATAGTAGACAAGTAATGGGGACCTGTGTCCTGTTTTGGGAATTCAAAACCGGGAAAAAAATAAAAACGATGGCAACCCTGTTTCAAATGGAGGATTTTGGGGATTTTCATGCTGAGAGTTTCTTTACTATGTGTGTGTGTGAGTCTGATTCTTTGGTTACGTCTATGCATGTATATGTGGGTGTTTGTATGGGAGTGTGTGTGTGTGCTTGTGTGTGCATGAGTGTGTGTTTTTGTATTTACTTGTATGTTTGATGGTGTCCGATACTTTTGTTGTAGTGGGAGACAATCATTATACCCAGTAGGAAATGTCGATGATGAAAATGTACTGAGTCGCATTTGACTTGTCGGTTGTGCGACGTACATACAAATGTATGTATATTGACAAGTTATTGACAATTCCACCACAAATACACCACATCTGTTTTCTCTCCTTCCTTTATACTGACTGGTAGAAGAAAACTTATTATACCAAAGTTGTTACTAGAATTTTAGTGTTGACACAAAGACACTTGCTCCCAGTCTGACTGCAGGGTAGTTACAAGGGATCTGTGTATTTGTGTGGATGTAGTGATTGTTATTTGATAGACCTTGGGTTGCTGTTTTGAGTTATCGTTGGTATTCTTATGTAGGGATTATTGTGTGTATGAATTTATGTTTGCGATCTCTGGGGAAATAATCTAACAGCTGCAGAGAGTGGCAACCATATTGTGAATGGAAGTGAATAGAGAATTTATTTGGTAATGTATGTATATGTTGTTGTATTAATGTATGTGATTATTTATATTTTTTATTTTATTTATATTTATATTTATATCATTGCTTTTGTGAGTTACATCAACACTATTTCATACATATTTACAAATGAATGTGTATATGTTTTCTAGGCTATTGACGTTGATATTCTTATGGAGATAGAAAATATTGTGTCGGCATAGGTTTTATATATGTACAAGTGAATTTAAGATGTTAAATGTTTTGAATCCAATCAGGTTGATAAGCATATTTTTTGATAGGAGTAGTGATATTTTTATTTCAGTATATTTTACTCTAATGTCACAATTATAGGAAATAGATTTTAGAGAAATACTGCAAAAACTTGTAGAAGCACCTACTTTCAAGTATCCCGATTTTTCTCGTACCTTTATATTGCAAACTAATGCTAGCGATTTTGTGCTGGGTGTTGCTGTGTATATGAATTTCATCATATATCGTAATACCAACAGAGAAATTAGATTTGACGACTACTACACGATTCTCATATGAATTATGGGAATGTGTATGTGTGTGTGTGTGTATGTATGTAGTGTATGTGTATGTATGTACGTAGTGTGTGTGTGTGTGTGTATGTGTGCGTGAGTGTGTGTGTATATGAATTTCATCATATGCCGTAATACCATCAGATAAATTTGATTTGATGACTACTACGCGATTCTCATATAAAGTATATAAGTAAAAGAAATAATGTAGATTGTCATCAGTCTGCTCTGATATCTCAACAAGTCACAACCTATTTCCCCAACCAAAATTTCTAAAGTGTTTGAAATCCAAAAATTATAAAAGTGTTAGAACTAATTCCTCTTTGTTAAATAAGCTTATAGTGCATACAAAATAATTAAATAGATAAAATAATTAAATAAAATGAATACTACAAGTTGTACCATCTGCAATAAAGTCTTGCTGACTCAAACAAAACTAAATAAGCATGTTGAAACGCACTATAACCATATATATATATGCTAACCAATCGAAGGCTATGCTTGGAACTAGTAATCTAAGTCCTCAAAACAAATATTGTCAGGATTGTGATGAGATGATCCCATCAAATGGTTATATGACTGATGTCAGAACCACAAAATACAAAAACAGTTGTCACCAAGAACGGATTGGAGATTTTCTCACTAAAAAAGCAAGCAACTTTAATGGGAGGATCGAGACATATATCCTCTTCAACAAAAATGTGGATGTCTTGTTTCCGGAGGAGTTTCTGAAATCTGCCAAAAGCTCCACAGTACAACAACTAAATGAACGTAGTAGGATACATACTACATTTAAATTTAATATGGAACTCACATGTGATTATATGAAGATGATGAATGATGAAATGAATGTTTCCCAGCTTCTACATATTTCGCAAATGGTGTTGGTGACTTTGTCTGATGACATAGAGGATATGTACAAGAAACAAGCTGAGGAGCTAAGAGCCAAAATGGAAGAATTTCAAGAGAGGAATAGCGGATGGACCTTGATTTTAATGAATTCCCTTGAAATTAATATAAGCAAGGCGTCCATAATAAGAGGATAAAATTTTATCGCTCTCCCAAAAAATATTGCAGCAAAACATGCATGCATAAATATCGAGAACTCTGATGTTTATTGCTTTAAATGGTGTCTCATTGCGGCTTTGAATTTAAACAGTGGTCTTGGTCCTAAACAACGGAAAAGCTGTAGAAATTTCAATATTGCAAACATTTCTGATGAGAATATTAATATAGGGGAAATTGTATTAAATTTTAAGGACCTAGAGTTTCCACTCCCATTGAAGCAGATAAAAAAATGTTAAAGTCAAAATAATGTGAGCATCAATGTATTTGGTCACAATGAAACATCGCTTATAGGACCATACTACAAACAAAAGCAGAAAACATGTTCATATTAATCTCTTATTGCTCCAGTCCAATGAAAACTTCCACTATGTACTCATCAAGGATATATCAAAGTAAGTTTCATTTGAGCATTTATGCAAAATGTGGTTTCATCTCTATTTAAACAGTTACTTATTATTGATATATTAATTTACATACTATTTTATTGTCTATATTTTCTTCAGACTTCTTCGTTCCAACATGACGTCACACAGAAGTAAGATTCTGCCTATATTATACACATGATGATTATGTGTATAATCATCACAAAAACGTTTGCCGCAAAAAAGTCATCATAATGCCAGAAGATGGATCTATTATCAAGTTTACGAACTACTAAGACAGTTAGATGTACCATTTGTAATCTACGCAGACTTTGTGTCCAATTCGGAAAAAGTCGATGATCCTGTAAGTAAAAGCCCTGCAAATGTACAGAAACACCATGCGTGTGCATTCAGGTATTTTATTAAATGTAGTTTTAAGAGAGAAAATAATTTATATAGGAATTATTTTGGCGAAACTTCGGCAAATGTATTTATTAAAAAATAGGTGAAGATTGTACAGATATTTATCTAAATTATTTACTTAAAGTTAAGAAAATGTTCATAACCCCAATACATAGAAATAGCTCAATATAATAATGCAAAAAATTGTCATATATGTAAGAATATATTAAATAACGATAAGGTTAAATAACGACAAAGTCATTGTCATCTAACGGGCAATTATCGTGGGGCATCTCATAGCGAATATAATTTGAATTATAAAACACCTCAGTTTATACCGGTTATCTTGCATAATCTTTTTGCACATGATATACACCTATTTTTCAATAAAAGTGATTCACCAGAACACAGAGCGTTATATTTCTCTTTCAATTTTCATCAGATTAGATGAAAAATATGGATTCGAAATAAGATTTATAGACCCGTTTAGATTTATGGCTTCGAGCTTAGATACGTTAGCGAAAAATCTTGATAGCAATGATTTCAATACTATTCTATCATGTTTCGTTGATGAAGCTCATTTCAACCTGGTTAGAAGAAAGGGTGTATTTCCGTACTCTTACATGGATTCCATGACTAAGTTTAAGGAAACTAAACTTCCTAGTAGAGACGAGTTCTTCAATATTCTAACGAATAAAGAATGTGATGTAGTCGAGTATGAACATGCTCAAAAAATATGGAGGGTGTTTAATTGTAAAACCCTCCGTGACTATACTGAACTCTACTTAAAGACAGATGTTCTTCTTCTAGCCGATGTGTTTGAAAATTTTAGGAAAATTTGTAGAGATATATACGATTTGGACCCCTGCCACTATTATACAGCACCAGGATTATCTTGGGATGCAATGTTGAAAACCACAGAAGTTTCACTGGAACAGTTCACTGATTCTGAAATGTATATGTTTATGCAAAACGGAATCAGAGGTGGACTAGTTCAATGCTCGCAAAGATATTTGAAGGAGAATATCAAATATATATATTTAGACGCTAACAATTTGTGTGGTTGGGCGATGTCGGAATATCTTCCTTGCGGTGAATTTGAGTGGGTATGTGATACTGATTTTGAAGTTAAAAAAATTTCTGATACTGCAGAGTATGGGTACATTTTGGAAGTTGATATAGATTATCCCAATTCAGTGCATGATCTTGGGGGGATTCAAAATCACAAAATTAGTTGCAGACTTACACTCAAAAACAAAATACACCATGCACTATAGAGTTTTAAAACAAGCCATTTCAAGTGGCCTCATCTTAAAACAAATCCATAGAATACTCAGATTTAAGCAATCCCCTTGGCTTAAAAAATATATTGACTTAAACACATTTCATAGGACAAATGCTAAAAATAATTTTGAAAAAGATTTCTTCAAACTTTTAAACAATGCTGTTTATGGGAAGACAATGGAAAACATTGAAAAACGTAGGGACATTAGAATTACTTCATCTTGGGAAACAACAAACAGGAATCATTTAGGTCTCAGAGCATTAATTGCGAAACCTAATTTTAAGCAGTTGACAAAATTTTCTGATGATATGTATGCGGTAGAGTTAGAAAAAATGGAACCACTATATGATAAACCCATATACATATGTTGGTTTCACAGTACTGGAGTTATCCAAGTGGAGAATGTATGACTTCCATTATGGCTTCATGAAGCCTAAAGTTGGAGACAACGTTCTCTCAAATATATGGATACTGACTCATTTATTTATTCAATTAAAACTAATGCTTTTTACGATGACATCCGTAATGACATTAGTTTGAATTTTGATACGTCAGAATATCCTATAGATAATAAATTTTGTTTGCCACTACTCAATAAGAAGGTTTTGGGAATGATGAAAGATTAAAACAATGGGGATATAATGACAGAGTTTTTTGGTTTAAGAGCAAATATGTATTCTCTGTCGACTCTTCGCTCGGAAGCTGTTAAAAAATCAAAACGGGTCAAAAAGTCTGTAATCAAAAAGTTGTTCATTAATGATTACAAAAGTTGCTTATTGGAATCCAAAATCATCTCGGATGAAATGTTTTTGTTTAGATCTAAAACACATCAACTATATACCCAAAAACTGCATAAAATAGCACTTAGCTTTTCTGATGATAAAAGAAATATAATGAAAGATAAAATAAAAACACGCACTTGGAGACATAACATAGACCAAAATAATGGAACAATGGATGTAGAATAGAATGGTTCCTACTAAATTGCATGTAAGATGTCAACGAAAATTGAATTTTGTACTAATTGTATTTATTTACTAATGTATTTCTTTAATTATTTATTAATTTATTTATTATTTACTTATTTGTTTATTAATTAATTTATGTATTTATTATTTATGTATTTATTAATGCATTAATTAATTAATTTCTTTATTAATTTATTAATTTATTTCTTTATTTATTTACTTATTGCTTATATATTTGTTTATGAATTCATCTATTAATTTTAGTATTTTATTCACACAAAAGTATATAAAAATTGAATGCTTTAAAGCTTAGTTCTTTTTACCTGTACCTAAATTATCTGTAAATAAAAAACAAATATTAGATTAATGATCTTTTTTCTTTTTATATGCGTATATTTTTTTATACATAGAGTAAAGTTTGTATTGGTACTAAGGTTTTTAAGAATAAATATTAAATAAAATATTGAAAAAATAATAATATATATAAATGGTTTTTATTTCAACTTAAATTTACTAAATAGAAATTTGAACTACAAATGTCCAAATTTTTATATTTTGTTTCTCTATTGGTTTTACTTCGCTAGATCAAAAAATTTTTCTTTTTGCTTATTTGCAAATTCTTTTTTTAAACCGTTCATCTGCTTTAACAAGGACATTCATCTGCCTTAAAACGTTTAAAGCTGCCGGCACAATCGGACAGGTAGAACCTTTAGGAAAGATATTAAATATTATATGGCGATCCTGCCAGTTCTCATAAACAAAATTTTTTAATTGTCCTGACAGATTAGCCTGTAATAGAAGAGAGGGAAGACGCTGCCTGGCCAAAAGGCAGACAGCTATGACTGAAAACATCCATTCAAGTAATAAATCCACACCACAAAAGGGACCAAAAACCTTGACTATAGAAAAATACCGCCTAAGACAGGCCAGGAACATTGAGAAACAATTGACAACAATCCCTAAAATACAAAGACCACGGCATAAAAGAGGCGGCAATACTGTACGTATTCGGCAAAAACTGGCTGCGATGAAAAGGATTGTGGAATCCGATCCACCACCATCTTGGGAAAGAGCCACAGAGATCTGGCTACAAATTGAAGCGTTTGAGGCGTTAATGCAGCAACACAGACACTAAAATTATTTTACTTAATTATCTTAGAATTTAAAAAAAAGAGAAAAAAAAATTTTAACACAATAAGAATATGTCAAAAATAAAAATAACTATAAAATTTAAAATTAATTTTGTAAGGTCATAAATTTTTTTCAAAATGAATAGGAAATTCAGAAGTAGGGCTAAAAACCCAGTTCAATGGGAAATTAAGGAAAATGAGCCAACTATGGAAGAGCGAATAAAATGTTTAAAACAGATTTGGGAATTAATAGGTATAGAAGGAACTCCAACAGAAGAAAACAGTCTTACTCATGAGGAAATTTTTAGAGTGGTAAATTTTTTTACTTGTAGAAAAATAAAGAAATTTGATTTTTTGTTTTGGAGTGGTGAACTGTTGAATCTATTTTTTTAATATGGGTAAAACAGAATCCAAAATGGAAAAACCCAATGGTAACGTAATTACTAATTTGGAAATTATTGATCACAAGTCAGAAATAAATTCATTATGGCTACTAATGCTAATATTGGTAATAATTTCAGCAATAAACTTGTTGCTTAAAATATATTTGTCACATAAAAGAGCTCTAAAAAAAAGTATTTCAGTACAGCAAACGATTAAGATAAGATATAAAAGAACATGGGCAATAGAATGAAAGAAATAATTACTAAAGCCAGAATTATAAAAGAAGATTTTGAACGTTCATACAAGTGTCTCAATATTGATAGACCAATTAAAAGCGAAACAATTAACCACCATTTTGAGAACATTTTAAAGAGATTAGAAGAAATAAGGGTTTTATTTAACGTTTATTACAATAGGGTTACAGTAGCTCACCAAAGAGTAGCAGACGCATTTTTCCTTGACTTAACAAGCAGAGTTTCAAAATTAGCTGATAAAAAATCGATACAAATCGAACTACCAAATTCAGTACACGAAAGTGTAACATTTAATATTTCTATGTCTATAACTGAATCCACAATGACTCAAACTGTAGTAGACTTTTTGAACACAGCATCAAAGCTGATTATAGACTTTGATGGAAAATCAGAAAATTTACGATCCTTTATTGACTCCTTGTCCCTGATAGATTCAATAAAAGGTACTCACGAAGCTGTGGCAGTATCACTAATAAAAACAAAATTAAAGGAAACTGCAAGAAATCTAATCAGCAATGAATCAACTATATCAGAAATAATAAACAAACTAAAAAGTAGCGTGAAGGGAGAGTCTCTGGAAGTGTTAACCGCAAAAATTTTAAATATAAAACAAAACAATAAAACAGCCAACGCTTATTGCAGCGAAATAGAAAATTTAATTAAAACATGTCATGCGACCTAGCTACAAAATATTCCACACAAACTGCCGTAAAGGCATTAACTAAAAACTGCACCATAGATAAAGTTGAGCTTATTATGGAAGCAGGTCAATTTAATAGCATGAACGATGCTTATTAGTAAATTTGTCAGTAGTTGTACAGATGCCACAGGTCAACAAAACACCATCTTGTACTGTGGACAAAAGTACAAAGCTGGAAACAGTTACCGTGCTAATAATACATGACCACGTGGAAGAAATAATAACAACAACTAAAATAATAACAATAATAATAATAATTTTTACAGAAACCGGCAGAGACTTAATAATAATCGTAGGAACAATAACTACGTAAGAGCAACAGAATCAAATGTTAATGGTTCGGAAAACTCCGAACTTCCACTGGGATTAAATCAATATATTTCTTCAATTCTAGGCACGAAAAAACTGGTTATCATTTCACGATACCGAACACCATTGACTGTTTGCGCTTGACCTGCGTTTGAGCAACATCATCACGTATAGCTGCGACATTTTCGGTCAATCGACCTGGTCGAAGGCGCGTTGTTGTCTTTACATCACTAACAGACCCAGTTTCGGCAAATTTATCCATTAATCTCTTTAAAGTTGTTGACTCTTTTGGAGTATTATTGTGACCTAAAATTGATCGCAAATTTGCAAACTGTAGCCGCAAAACTTTCACCATTTTGGTAAAACAATTTCACAATGAGAATGCGTTGTTCATTCGTGTAGCGCTCCATTTTTACTAACCTCGTACCTTCTACTATCAAACAATAACAATTGTTCAAATGTCAAACAATGACACTTTGAATGGCGCCAAATTTAGATCTTGCGTTCTTGTTACACCCTTTACATATTCAATTAGGAAATATTAACACTACACTCACACTCTTAGTAGATACTGGTGCAGACATTTCATTAATAAAATCAAAATTCTTTAAATTAAACGAAATAAATACTAATAAAACAACAACTTTAAGTGGATTAGGACAGGGTAATATCAAATAGATTGGAAATACATTTTGCTATTTAAAATTAAAAAACTTTTTAATACCACATTACTTCCAGGTGGTAGATAATAATTTTCCGATACCATGCGATGGAATCATTGGCATGGATTTTATCAAAAAATATAACTGTATATTGGATTTCAACCAAGATAATGGGCCTCATGCATAAAACGTGAGCTTGAGCTCGTATGCATAATAAAATTTGATGAATTTGCTTTTACTCACTGCTTACGTTTGAACTCGTCTTGCTCAGTTTGAACTAAGTTAGATGAGCATGTGCTCATTTTCATATGCATAAAAACAAGCTTTTGCTTTCTTTTATGAGCTCTTGCTCAAATTTTGTTGAGCATGCCTTATAGTTGACTCGCGTCCACTAAAAAGGAATCATGGCTGAATATTTTTTACCGCAAAGAAATACAAAATGTTATCAACAGCGTAAAAAAAATTTAGCAAGTGAGGATAAAAAATTGTACAGGTTTGTATTCTTAATTATTATTATTTTTTATTTAATTAATAAAATGATAAATACATAGGTTTGATGATAGTAGCATCTGCTGGTTGGCTAATTACTTTTTTGAGGAGTCAGAAGAAACACGTGGTGGTGCCCTCAGCAACTATCATAAAATTAAACTGTATTTAAGATTTTGTGCCGATCCTGGATTCCAAAATGGTACAGCCACAGATAAGGGAGTCCATCAATCAACTGTGTCGCGAACTATTGCGGAAGTTGCGAAACTTATATCTGCCAAAGCAAGCGAGTGGATAAAATTCCTGAAAGATGCTGATGAAATAAAAGATGCTCAAATGAAATGGCAAGGAAATTATTGCTTTCCATTTGCAATTGGAGTGATTGATTGTACGCATATAAAAGTTAAAAAACCCTCAAATCAAAGCGATGAGTAAATTTGTAGAAAAGGCTTCCACTCTATAAATGTGCAGGCAACTTGTGATGGAAAAGAACTTTTTACAATCGTTGACATATCCTGGCCTGGTTCAGTTCATGACTCACGTATCTTACGAAATAGCGAGTTATGTCGAATTATGCAAAATGCCACAAACGATGCATTACTTCTGAGGATGAGGATGAGGGCTATGGAATATGCCCATGGCTAATGACACCATTCCGGAACCCAACAACTGACATAGAAAAAACATTCAACAAAGTGTTTACAAGGGAACGTGTCATTATAGAACGGTGTTTTGGGCAATTGAAGCAAAGATTTTCGATACTTCAATACAAAATTCGTGTATCGACAGAGTTAGCGCCCTACGTAATAGCCAGTTGTTTCATTTGGCATAACATAGCTAAATTTTTAAAAGACGATTATATCCTTATCAATGACGATTACAACAATAATGATGTATGCCAATTAGAAAATGATATCGAACAACAAAGAGCAAGAAATTCAGAAGCTGGAAAAAACAAAAGGATGATGATCGCAAATTTGTTATCAAATTAGTTTATTATACAAATAATAAAAATGGAAATCTTAAATATTTTTTTGGTCTATAAAAATAAAAAAACGTAAATACATTTCATTGTTTTATACAAAAATAAAATATATGTAATTCAATTTTAGGCATTAAATATATATTAATAAAAATCAAAATTCATGTAATTGCAAGTTTCTTTCCACAAGTTTTTCTTGCAAAATTTGCATTTTTGCAGAAAGGACTTTGTTTTGTTTTAACAAAACAAGCCTCTGCAGACTTTGAAAATTCAAATCTCTTGTCTCATCAGTTTCATAGGGACTCAAAACTGCTGTTGACTTTTTGTTAACCGTCAAAATAAACAACATATAGCAAAATGTATCATTATCAGTGCAACGGCGCTTTCTTTGATATTTTGCTACTGGTGTTGCTGTTCTTTTTGTTTCTGAGGATGTTGTTGCTGAGATCTCTTCTAATTTATCAAACGTACAGTTGTCATCATTAGTTCCAAGAGAGAGATAAAATGTAAAAAAACAAACGAAGAGCGAAATCAACAACAAAATTTGAATTCGATAACGTTATACTGATCTGGAAGTTTGTTTGTTGAGGGATTTCAATTAGCACAAAACAATTGTGACAAATCGGTTTCCCAGTTTTCTAAATTTATTTTTTTACTGCCTGTTTTATTTATGTCTATTTTTTATACGACATTTCATTTTAGCTATTTTTTTTATTATATTTTTCCCCGTTAATTCAATTCCAAATATCTGCTTAATTTCTTTTACACATTCTTTGTTTGTTTTTTTTTTTATTTTTTATACTTGGTAATTGACTCTTTTCTAATAAATATTTATTTTGTTTTATTTTTTCCACTAAAAATTTAGAAATGTCATTTTCTACTTTATTATTATTATTTAGTTATATTTCTACTTCACTTTCACTTGACGACATGTTTACACTTCAATAACAATTACACGTTTGAACTTCCTTTGCTCAAGTAATTGCAATTGGTTTGAACTCTTTTTTATGCATACGAAATTGAGCAAAAGCTGTTGCTGTTTGAATGAACTCGACTTTATGAGCAATTGCTCACCTGCTTCAACTCAGCGCTTTTACTCGTTTTTATGCATGAGACCCAATGTATGCCTTATCCTTAGACCATTTAATATACCACATACAATAGATATACCGATTACGAATAACTGCAGTGAAATTAATATACGTGAAGTAATACCTAAAGTAAATTTTAACAATTTAAATAATGAAATATTAATTCAAAATCAAGAAATTGAAACAGGTGTTTTTTTACCAAATACATTAGTTAAATCTGACAAAGCATTTATTCGTATTCTAAACACTAATAAAACCATTACTAAAATCAAACAAAGTAACATAAAAACCGAAAACATCTCTGATTATGAAATTATCAAAGAAAATTTTGGCAAAAAATCACAAAGAAAATCAGAAATATTGAAAATTTGAAAGAAAAATTTTCCACAACAATTTAAAACTACGTTACGGAACTATGTTCAACATATAGTGATATTTTCGGTTTAGAAACAGAAACAATAACAGCTAATAATTTTTATGAACAAAAGTTGAGAGTAAAAGATAAAGAACCAGTATATATTAAAAATTATCGGGTACCACATACGCATAAAGAAGAAATTGATAGACAGATGAAAAAATTAATAGACGATAAAATTATTGAACCTTACTATTTTGAATACAATAGTCCAGTCTTGTTAGTACCAAAGAAGTCACTTCCTAACTCTGACCAAAACAGATGGAGACTTGTCATAGATTACAGACAAATAAATAAAAAATTAAATGCAGATAAATTCCCATTACCTAGAACTGATGAGATATTAGACCAACTAGATAGAGCAAAATATTTTTCCTGTTTAGACTTAATGTCAGACTTCCACCAGATCAGTTTAGAGAAAACTTCCAGAGACTTAACAGCTTTTTCAACCAACAATGGTTCATACAGATTTACTAGATTACCGTATGGTCTAAAAATAACACCCAATTCCTTTCAACGAATGATGACACTTGCTTTCAGTGGTTTAAAACCAGACCAAGCTTTTCTATATATGGATGATTTGGTCGTGTTGGGATGTTCCGAAAAGCACATGATTTCGAATTTAAAAACTGTTTTCGATCTATGTCGAAAGTACAATCTTAAATTACATCCTCAAAAATGTTCATTCTTCATGAGAGAAGTAACATACCTTGGCCACAAATGCACATATAAAGGAATATTACCAGACGATAGTAAATATTCAATAACTGAAAACTATCCAACACCAACTGACGCAGATAGTGCAAAAGGATTCGTAGCTTTTTGTAACTACTATCGAAGATTTATTAAAAATTTTTCTGAATACTCCAGACATTTAACAAAATTATCTAAGAAGATACACCCTTTGAACGAACAAAAGATTGTGATTTTGCATCTAAATATCTCAAAAAGGCATTAATGAGTCCAACCTTACTACAGTATCCTTATTTCGCCAAGGAATTTTGTATAACAACAGATGCAAGTAAACACGCTTGTGGTGCTATTTTAACACAACAACACGAAGATAAACATTTACCTATTGCCTATGCATCCAAAACATTCACAAAAGGAGAAAGTAATAAATCAACAATTGAGCAAGAATTGACTGCAAGTCATTGGGCAATTACCCACTTCAGACCATATATATATGGAAAATATTTTCTTGTCCGTACTGATCATAGACCACTTTCTTATTTGTTTTCAATGAAAAACCCAAGCTCCAAGTTAAGAAGAATTAGACTCCATTTAGAAGAATATGACTTTACAGTAGAATATCTTTGGGGAAAAGATAACCATGTTGCTAATGCTCTATCGCGAATTACAATAAATGACCTAAAAGACATGAATATTAAAATTTGTTCTATATTAAGAGTCACGACTAGATCAATGACCAATAAGAAGAAAAAAGAATGAAATAGTAATTCACATACCAATCAGCATAATATTAATACAAATAATAATGATTATAAGCCCAGTATATATGTACCATTAAATAACACTGATATCAGAAAATATAACAAACTGAAGATTTCCCCCGGAAGATGTTATATCAAACGAGGAAAATCTATAGTATATTATATATAAATTAATGATTTGCCTATTAAGCATATAACTTTTCTTTTATCTCTTATGTTAAGATAGATTAAGCATTATTCTCATAAGTAGTATATAAGCCAATACAATTTTGTATTTAATTGAATGACTAAATAACTTTCTTGGGAGCTCCTCGCTGAGCTCAAATTAAATAAAGAAATAGTTTACTTCATTACAAATTAAATCATTCATCTGCTTTAAAAAGGGCCTTAAAGCCTTTAAAGCTAGTGGCGTTGATTAGCGCCGGCCCTATCGGGCAGGTAAAACCTTTAGGAAATATATTAAATATTACACTGATAACCAGACGAGGTCCTGATAAGCTGATCTGAAAACCAGACCAATTCCTGATAAGCTGATCTAAAAACCAGACCAGGTCCTGATAAGCTGATCTGAAAACCAGACTAGGTCTTGATAAGCTGATCTGAAAACCAGACCAGGTCCCAATAAGCTGATTTGAAAACCAGACCAGGTATCTGATAACCTAATCTGATAGCTGATACCTGTTATTTGCTCTTAGCAAATATGGTTGAGAAAATTTTAAATCAGTTGGTGTTGACAAGAAATGTGTTGAAGAGAAAGCTTCGTAGTATAAAAACTGGTGAAATAGATACAAGTGAACAACTAAGAGATACATTTAAACCTATAATAGAACCTCTTAAAGAATTCATAAATAGTTCTAAAAATATTAAAAGAATTCGCATGAAAGAAGAAAGTAACATCAAGACAGAAATTGAAAATAATACAAGTTTAAAGCCTGAAAACCTATCAGTCAAGATAGAGACAAGTACACCAAAAAAATTAGTAGAAGGGACAATATTTGATAATACCATCTCATTTAATGATGTTAATACTGAAAATGATGATGATGAAGATGACTTTTACTCACAGACTTCCAATACAGAAGATAATTATACTGATTTATCAGTCTTGGAAGGAATAAATGAATTAGATACAAACTATGGCACATAAAGATTACAATAATGAATGGAAATTTGGTGATAGTAACCTAAACCTGAATGAAGATAAAATACAAGTTGGTGGTCAAATATTGGCTCTAACTCCAGGACTATTTTCTCTAATGTTTCATAAAATACCAAAAAAATTTTGATAAATTTGAACTTCAAATTTTATTGATGAGAAAAACCAGAAGAATTTACCTGAATCAACAGGATCTAAGCCCAAAGGTAGCTATTTAGGTGATGGAATGATGCAATTTAACATCAATAAGCCCAACTATATATACTGGGACGATCCAAATGAGTTAGTAGATCGACCTCGACTATTGCTCGCATCACAAGGTGCAGGTCATACTAATCACAATAGCGAGATTGTATCATTTATTGAAGAACTACGTGTAGCGAATATAATACATTAAAAGTGTATAAAGTATGTCTGTTGATAAATTTGGACACTATTTGAACGATACTAGCAGCAAAATTTCTTTGAAAAATGCACCTAAGCTGCTGGGGTTCTTTATGGATACGAACAACAACATTGATGTCCAAAACAAAAGTATCAAAAATGTTGCAAAAGCTCTGGAGGAAAACGATGTTATCAATAAATTGTTTTTGCAAACTCCAATCGAAAAATTAGAAGAGAAATTATTAACATACTTTAAGGGATACAATACTATAATATGAGAAGATATTCAAATGCAAATTGAGGAACTACAACGCGAAATAGAATTAGAGATAGAGGAAAATTATAAAATTGAAAAAGATGTTCTAAAAATTAAAACATCCTTTGAAGAACAAATTGAACAGCTAAATGAAAAAAGTTTAAGATTAGAAAATTACATGTTTGTATCAATAGCTGAAAGTGCGTCAAGTATATCACAACACTCTGAAAAAATCTCTAAAAACAACTTAATGTCTTCAAAAAGAAATTTAGTAAACGAACTCCATAAGCAAGCACGAAAACATTTTGTGCGTCGCAGAGTTGTAATGAAAGGAATAGATGATCCTTGGCAAGCTGATTTATTTGAAATGGGGAACTATTCTAAAGCAAATAGAAATTATCGATTTTTGTTGACTGTAATTGACACATTCTCAAAATCTGCATGGGCAGTACTGCTAAAAACAAAACCTGCACTCGAAAAAACCAAGGCAATGGAAGATATTTTTGAATTGGGATGCTTACCAAAAAACTTACAAACAGATGATGGCAAAGAATTTTTCAACAAACACTTTGGAAAATTAATGCATAAATACAACATTAATCACTACTCAACATATAGCATTATGAAAGCATCAATAGTAGAACGATTTAATAGAACATTGAAAGGAATAATGTGGAAAGAATTTAGCTATAATGGTTCATATAAGTGGATTGATATATGTATACAAAGATTTGCTCAATGCATACAAGAGAAAAGTTCATCGTGCCATTAAAATGTCTCCTATTAAAGTTAACTCAACAAATGAGGAAAAGCTGCTAAATACGGTATACAGTCATTTGAGAATGTATAAAAAGTCGAAATTTAGTGTAGGAGATCATGTTGGTTGCAGGAACAATCGCCCAAAGAACAATCGCCCAAAAAATTGTTTTTGTAAATTTGGGCGTTTGTTCATTGGTTTTGGGTGCTTTGACATTATTAAATTTTGGGTGATTGTTAATTATGAAAAAAGACCCAAACAAAGTGCAAATCGCCCAAATTTTTGTGAATAACCCCCCAAATCACAAAGTGCACAATAGCCCATATCTTTAAATCACACAGTTTTTATTAATAATCGTCCAAAGAGAATTAAGTGCCTTATCTGTTGTAGGAGTTCTATGGCACCGCATTCTGATTATGGTTCCTTACAGAACTCGGAGAAATAAGACGAAAAATGTTACATAGCTTTGTTTTCGAAGCATCACTCTTCAGCGAAGCCACTGCTGTTGAACAACCTAATAAAGATTTTCTATCTTGCAAAGTTTCCCTGCCTGATAACATTTTCCAGACTGCTGGCCTTCGGCCGAGCTTACAGATTATCTCCACCATGGTATTTCCCGAAACTGCAGAGCATAATAAAGATTTTCTGCTTTTGCAGCTTCCCTGCTTAATAATGTTTTCTAGACTGCCGGCCTTCGGCCAGGCTTAAGGATTTTCTCCACCATAGTATTTCCCGAAGCGGCGGAGCATAATAAAGAAATAAGATGATCAGTTAGCTCGCAATACAAATTTTACGTTTTTATAACAGTAAGATAAATAAACAATCGCCCAAAAAAAAATTTGGGTCTTTTGAAATTTTTGAAGTTTAAATGATCCTTCGTTATAAAGAGTCACCCAAATATTTCAAAAATGCCGAAAACCCCAAATTAATGAACGATCGCCCAAATCTTGTTTTAATTTCTTTGGGCGTTTGTACATTCATGTGGTTTGCGCAATTTTTTTATGGGCGATTTACAAGAGTTCAAAATAAAAATCCTGCAACATACATATTAGAAGATTATCTTGGCAATCCTATTAAAGGTGGCTTCTATACTGAGGAAATTTCAAAAACTAGATTTCCAAATACATATCTGGTTGAAAAGGTTCTTAAAATTAAAGGGAAGGAGGTATATGTTAAGTGGCTGGGATTTTCTAATCAACACAATTCTTGAATAGGTAAAGATGAAATATTATAGTTGAAAGAAAAAATAAATCAGCAACAACAACATCATAGCAAGAATAATAATAGCATTAATATTAAGAAACTAATATTAATTTTAAAATAAGAAAAAATTTGAAATAAAATATGTAAATCATGCTTATAAACCATAGTGTGTACTAAACTTTATTTAATTCTAATCAGTCTGTTATAATGTCAATAACACTTACTCTGAGCTCTAACTCATCAGAACTATCTGCTAATTACTTTCCTCATATTGAATTACATGGTGCATATAAGTGTGCTCTGACTGATTTTCATTCATACAACAGTATTCCAAATGTAGACACCTACAACAATATGTTCCCCTATATGAAGGGAACATATAATTGAACTACCAATTGGATCTTAAGAATTAAATGATATAGTTGATTTTATAGAAGAGCAATACAAACGACTCTGCCCAGCAAAAAAGATTTTTATTGAAGCCAGTAACAATACAATGCAAGTTAAAGTTAATAGTTCCAAGGATCCTGTATATTTTTAATAAAGACAATACAATTGGAAAACTTTTAGGATTCAATAGCAAAATCCTAACACCAAACAAATATTATTATTCAGATCTTCCAGTTAATATTTTTAAGGTGAATCTCTTGCGAATTGAAAGTAGTATCGCTATAAATACATATATGAATAACTCGAAATCGCATACACTTCATGAATTTCCGATTAATGTGCCTCCAGGCTATAAAATAGATGAGGTTCCAAGAAATCTTATCTATTTACCTGTAAACACCAGAGAGATAAGTTTACTAGCGCTGCGCGTACTTGATCAACACGGTGATTTAATTAATTTCCGAGGAGAGGAAATTACAATACGAATACATTTAAGGCCAACTAAATAATGCTAATATACAACACAAATACATTGAAAAATATAGCGCAGTTAAAGCGACTAGCTCAAAAAAAGCTCTAGCAACATCAAATAAAAATTTTCTAAAGTCCTTGAATTTTAAATTGAAGACAAAATCAGTTCAATAATAGATGTCTTAGATAAACCCTTGTCTGATGAGAATATAATCAAAAAGGACTATCATACATATGTACCATACTTACAACCTTACAACAATAATGATGAAATTAGAATTTCAATACAAAATTAAGATTTGTATGTGCTACCCAGTGAGAGCTACATTTATGTAGAGGGGTTTGTTGCCGATGATAATAAGGCCAAATCTTCTTCTTCGGAGAATTTTTTATTAAAAAACAACTTTGTGGCATATCTATTTGATGAAATTCGCTATGAGCTCAATGGTATTGAAATTGACCATACAAGATATTTAGGAGCCACAAGCACTATAAAAAATTTGGTTTCTCTGTCACCAACAGAAAGCAATTTGATGCAAAATGCTGGATAGAACAAAATTGACAATGTCACTCTTTAAAATGGATTTTTCAACTTTTATGTACCTCTAAAAATGCTTCTAGGATTCGCCGAAGACTACAACAAAGTTATACTAAATGGAAAACATGAATTGATTCTCTTGCGCAATAAGAATGATGAAGATCTTGTACGCTCGAGTGTTTCTACTGAAAAAGCTAAACTTACAATTTCACTCATCTCATGGAGAATCCCACATGTACAATTATCCGACTTTAGCAAATTGAATATAATAAAAATTATAAACAATGGTGCTTCTATACCTATGGCATTTCGCAGTTGGGATTGTCATGTTAATCCACAATTAAACACAGGAACTAGCCATACTTGAAATGTTAAACTGGCTGCAAATAGAGAACGCCCCCGTTTTGTATTGATTGCTTTTCAACAAGAAAATCAGTTTGTTCATTGTGATTTGACTAATTTAAAAGTACATTTAAACTAAATAGGCTTGTGGCAAAAAATTAAATAAATGTACTTAATAGTAACAAACCAAAAAAGTTTGTCTTAAGTAGAACAAAAATAAGCAAATTAACTAATATGTGTATAATTAGTAAATTTAGAGATGGTAAGGTGAGCTTTCATTACAAAACATCTTTCAACAAATTGAAATACGATGAATCAAAACAATTCACTTATTCCATTTGCAAAAAAGTTTTGTATATAAAGCAGAAATCTACATCAACTGACACCACACACAGTGGACCATACACAGAAGAACGCTGATGACGAAGGTTTAGTGGGCTTCGAAAACGGCTAGCTGTTCCGTTCAACTATGTGTTGTCAGAATATTTACAACCAACTTTGGTGTTATTTGTTCATTAATAATTAACAAATGTAATTTGGCTGAAGTTAATTCACTTTCTTTTTTACCCCCGACTAAAAAAAGGGGTGTTACAAGTTTGTATTGTGTGTTTGTGTATCTGTGTGTCTATACAAGTATTCGTACAGACCAAACGGCTGGACCGATTTTGATTTAGTTTTTTCTGTTTGAAAGGTGACTTGATCGAAAAGGTTCTTAGCTATGTTTTAATAAAATCGGTCCAGCCGCTTAGAAGATGTCACGTCTTTTCTAGAAATATTCGGGGGTTTTTAAAATTTTTAACTTTTTTTATTATAATTTTTAATTTATAAATGAAAAAAAGTAAAAATAATTCAAATAATTAATTAATTAACTACGAACACATTTCTATAATACCGGCTAGTGGAGTATTTACAAATACAGTATTTAATTGCAAATAAGACGAGTATAAACCTATTATAGATAGCTACTAAATATAAAAAAATCATGAAATCTAAAAAAAGAGTGGTCAAGTTGCGGCATTTCATATCGAAAGAAATTCCAATCGAAATTAAATGGATATTTCGTTCGATATCGAATGCCTCAATTTACCTAATTACTTAAGATTTATAAAAAAAAATTAGAGACCGTAAAAACATAAATACATACATTGGACATGGTTCATCTCACTTATTTACTTAAAAACCAGCATATCTCAAAAAATTTACTTTGAGGAAAAACCATTTAAAGTTTTGCACAAAATTTTATAATTCGATTCTGACGAGGATAATATAGTTATACTATTCTTTTAAGGCATTATGCATAGTTCTTAAATACATATTTTTTTTTTAACTGAACATCCTGCGTTTCTTAATAAGTTCTTTACTTGGAATCTAATCTTTGACAAGTGTCTACATTAAGTCTATTTGATAATTGTTAAGTAACGCTAATTTATGTTTATACACAAAAAAATAAATAAATAAATAAAAAAATATCTCATTAATAATTTGTAATTTTTCAATGAAGAAATTTAATGAATCAAGGAAAAAAAGTTGTTGAGTGAAATTTTACTTTCAGTGAAATTGTTATTGTGTTGTGTTGTTTGTGTGTATGTCACATTTTTCAACCCCTTTTTGTTTGTTTTTGCTTGGCTGCAATTAAAATTGAATGTGTTTCGGATGATGAGTTGAACTGGCAATCTCTTGAATAATAGACTAACGTACTTACCACTCAGCTAAAGAGCAAATCGTTATGGGGTACGCAAATAATGAATACACGGAAAACATGATTTCTTATGTTTCTTCTGCACGGCGCGTTTCGTTGATACAATCTAAAAATAACTTTATTGATTAAAAAAAACAAACTACGACGTTTTTCGGCTTCTTGTCTGAATTTATGTATATAAAGGAGGCGTGCAATTTTAGGTGTTTTAGTATTTTTTCTAAATGTAGAAGTAGTTTATGTTTTTGAAGTTGATGTGCTAAGGGTTTGAATAAAAAATTCTACAACATTCTGGTGCTTTTTTAAACTTTTTGTTCTAAATAAATGCTTATACCATTGTTTTATAACATTTATTAATTTGATTTTTAAATTTTTGCATTAGTTCCCTTCTAAATGTTTGGGGAGAAAACTCTCGAAAAATTCTCGCTCTCCCCCTCCTTCCCGGGGAACTTTAGATTCATAACAGGATGAATAGAGGAATAGCATAACTTTAACCAATCTGGTTGAAATTAACATACCTTTTAGTTCTATGTTTTCCTTTTCGTGTGTTACTGCCGATTAATTTATATCTGCAAGTCTTTTCCTGTTCATTTTCCTATGCAAAGTTTTATAATTTTAATATTTTTGGAAATAATACTTACTATAATAAAAATATCCTTATATTTAAAAAATTTTAAGGCTTTATGTAAGGTTTTTAAAACAAATTTTTATACAAAATTGTTCTTATTAAGCCTTTATAAAGCTTTAATAATTTTTATAAATAAGGCTGTAAATATGTAAATACCTGTGCAAGTAATCACGTCCTGACAAATCAAATAAGAAAGCCAAAGAAGAATCAAAATAATCAAGTGCTTGTCCATCAATTAAATTAATTTCGGTGTTGGTTAGATTTTTTTGTGACAATTAATGAAAAGGGTAGTTCAATTACAATACTTTTCAATAATATAACAAAGAAAAGATTAGTTCTTTTTCTCAATACGGGACAAATGGCGTCCCGTCCATATTATGACCGGGACACGGGACATTCTACTCTAAAACTGGTCTGTCACGACGAAAACTGGACGGTTGGCAAGTCTTATTAATAGTAAGGATTCAACATTAGTAAAAGTTCAGTATATATCCATTTACTAAAATATTTTTAAAAGTTTATCTTGACAATACGAGTATTTTTCTTTTGCTAAACTGTTTAGCAGACTCAATAGGAAATTTTACTACAAAAACAATTACCATGAAATTTATATCTAATACACATTATCTCCAAAACAACACCGTTTGCTTGGTTCCTCCAAAAATTCAAAAACGCACCAAAATTTAAAAAGAGCGCACCACACACCAACTAAGGAATTTATCGCACAATATATTTACAAAAGCACCAAAAATTTTTCGAAACGCATCGACAGTGCTGTAATTTATCATATATACCTAGGCGCACGGCAGTTCGCCAGCCCAAGTTCCGGCCAATCCCCACATTGTGTATATTTACAGGAAGCCATTCGAGCTGTTTTTACTCCCCTCAAAACTTTGCCCTCCACAATCGCAAAATTATAAAATTTATGGCATGTTTCTACATTACAAGTAACTCAAAAATTTTGTTCAACAAGAGTTGGCTTTGGGGTTTCATAAAACAAGTGTCAACTTTTTCTGAGTAAAAAACGTAATACTCTTTTATTTTGTTGTTTCTATATAACAATTTCAATAGTATCTAATGTCAAATATAGGCAATCAAAAATTAGTACTTGTGTGGAAATTACAATAGGTTTTTATTCATTAAAGAAGAAATCTAATGTCCACACAATCGTCTAATTGAACCATTATGGAAACTGGAAGCATATATCCAAACATTCTTACATTATATCCCATATTTGTATGTATTTTCATCACAATTTTATTTTCAATTTTGTTCACATAAATTTGTTCAAGGAAAGTAATAATAGGTTTGTTCGATGAGCTGAAACTTTTCACTGAACTTCTGAGTAATTGCAAGTTCTTACTTAATAAATGGTTGCCGAAAATAGCGGTTGTAGTTTTCTTTTTTGTGAATTTTATTTCTAAGTAAATTCTTCAGTAATTTTCTTGTATGATGTGTAACATATTTAAAAAAAGAATATACATCGGTTTTATGTCTATGACATATATTTTTTATATCTCTAATACATTTTTCCACATTTAAAATATATTGAAGGATATTAAACCTCTAACCACGATAAGGCATATTATTTTGTTTTATATATAAACTGGTGTGCTTTGAACCACATTTCAATGTAAAGTTTTTTATTCGTTATTATCTTGGATCTTGCTGTATTCAAAGCAAGAAGATTGGGAGTCTTTCCATTAAATGCGGCAAATTAGTAACCATCTGACGATATATGTATGTACATATCGTATATGATGGATGAAATCAATTCATGAAGCATGAAAGCTTTTTGACTTGTTTCAGCAAAATCTTATGGCCTGTTTCTACATAACAAGTAAGCTCTCAGGCAAGCAAGCGGTACACAGGCGAGTACGTACCAAAATGAGTTTTTATAGTACACTTGTCTAGCTTACGTCGTATTTCGTATCACTTTTTGTATATTTAATTTCATTATTGCCATGGTGTACAATTTTGTATTTGAGTTATTTTTTTTCCATACTAGAAGCATTACTTAATGGCAGCCCTAGGAGAAAATCGAACAAAATAAAAAACAGCTGCTTTTAAATTACAATGCAATATTAGATCAGTTCGTTTATTTTTCAAGCAAAATCGAGTAACTGAATAAATCCTGAGTATTTTTACTATTAAACATTAAAGAATGTTTGGATATATTAAAAAAGCTGCATCATAGATTCTTAATTAATAACGTCGATAGTGACATACTTTTTTTCATATACGGTATGTTATGATTTTTTCACAATTATAAAAGCATTTAGATTTTGCTGAAACAAGTCAAAAAGCTTTCATGCTTCATGAATGGATTTCATCCATCATATACGATATGTACATACATATATCGTCAGATGGTTACTAATTTCCCGCATTTAATGGAAATACTCCAAATCTTCTTGCTTTGTATACAGCTAGATCCAAGATAATAATGAATTAAAAAACTTTACATTGAAATGTGATTCAAAGTACAGGAGTTTATATATGAACCAAAATAATATGCCTTTTATCGTGGTTAGGAGGTTAATGTCTTTCAATATATTTTAAATGTGGCAAAATGTATTACAGATATAAAAAATATATTTCATATACATAAAACCGATGTATATTCTTTTTTTAACCCCCGACTAAAAAAATGATTGTTATATCTTATATTATCTGTGTGTCTGTCCGTGTCCACGTGACCGATTTTCATTTTAATTTTTTCTGTTTGAAAGATGACTTGATCGAGAGGGTTCTTAGCTATGTTTGAAGAAAATCGGTCCAGCCGTTTAAAAGATTTAACATCTTTTCTGAAAAAATTCGGGGTTTTTAAAATTTTTAATTTTTGTTATTTAAATATGCTACACATCATACAAGAAAATGATTGAAGAATTTACTTAGAAATAAAATTAACAAAAAAGAAAAGTGTAACCATTTATTCAGTAAGAGCTTGCAATTACTCAGTATCAAATTACAAACGAACGAAATTCGATGTAATACAGCGAAGCTCAGTAAAAAGTTTCAGGTAATCGAACAAACCTATTATTACTTTCCTTGAACAAATTTATGTGAACAAAATTGGAAATAAAATTGTGATGAAAATACATGGGATATAATGTAAGAATGTTTGGATTTATGCTTACAGGTTCCATAATGGTTCAATTAGACGATTGTGTGGACATTCGATTTCTTCTTTAATGAATAAAAACCTATTTGCACACAGGTACTAATTTTTGATTGCCTATATTTGACATTAGATACAATTGAAATTGTTATGTAGAAACAACAAAATAAACAAGTATTACGTATTTTACTCAGAAAAAGGTGACACTTGTTTTATGAAACCCCAAAGCCAAATTTTGTACTCATATGAACAAAATTTTTGAGTTACTTGTAATGTACAAACATGCCATTAATGCTTTTATAATTTTGAAAAAAATCATAACATACGGAAAATCAAAAAAGTATGTCACTATCGATGTTATTAATTTAGAATCTATGATGCAGCCTTTTTAATATATCCAAACATTATAGCTTTCTTGCTAAAATACTCAGGATTTATTCAGTTACTCGATTTTGCTTGAAAAATAAACGAACTGATCTAATATTGCATTGTAATTTAAAAGCAGCTGTTTTTATTTTGTTCGATTTTCTCCTAGGGCTGCCATTAATTAACGCTTCTAGTATGAAAAAAAATTAACTCAAATACCAAATTGCATACCATGGCAATAATGAAATTAAATATGCAAAAAGTGATACCAAATACAACGTAAGCTAGGCAAGTGTACTATAAAAACTCATTTTGTTACGTACTCGCCTGTGTACCGCTTGCTTGCCTGAGAACTTACTTGTTATATAGAAACAGTCCATTAAACCATAATTCAAATTATTTGAGTGCATATTTTAAGACATACTCACTGACTCACTCATCAATATTATGAAGCACTTGCGCTATAGCTAGAGATCTGAAATTTGGTATACAAGTAGACCTAGGTGAGCAATTAAACAGAAAAATCTGAAAACTTGGAAGTTTTAACCAGAGGGGCGGGGCTACACCCATAAAAATTAAAACTTGTTTTAGTGAGCTGAAATTCGATACAGAACTAGGTCTAGGTGAACAATAAACTAAAAAAATCCGAAAACTCAGAAATTATAGGCCGCAGGGTGGCGCTACGCCCATAGAATTCAGAATTAAAAAAGCTAATCTAAGCTAAGTTGCACGTATACAATACTTATACTATAACGTAAAAAAGTGGGCGTGATCACTCCCATAAAAGTTTAACCTTGTGTTTAATCTACTTTGATCCAGCATATTTTAGAAGAAAATTTGCATGAATTATAAGCGCTGCTTACAACAAAATTATGAGTTTAAAATAGTGGGAGAGGTAATGCTCATAAGATCTAAAAGTGTAATTCGCGCTAGAGAGCTGAATTTTATACACAAGTAAGCGTAGATGAGTAAGCCAATGGAAAAATCTTACAACCAAGAAGTGTTATCCGTTAAAACTCCAATTGAAACTAGAGAGCTGAAATTTGATACACAAATAAATCTAAATCATGGGTGAACATCATGTAGCAAATTTTTGCAAATCGAATTCACACGTATTCTTATTCTCTTTCATTTAGTCTTATCTGAGTTAAATTTTTGCTTATCTTTTCACTCATTATTCTTAAACGCACTGCGAGAAATTTATTTTGTATGCTGCTTATATCAAAAAATGCTTTTGCTTACGTGAAAATTAAAAATTATTTTCTCCTACAAATTGGTTTTTAGTAGTTTTAAACTCAGAATTTAAGTGAATAATAATGTTTATTTATTACTTTTTGTTGAAACAGCTTTCTAGAAAAAAATCCTTTCATAAAAAAATCGTATAAGGATTACTTTTATTAATTGTTTCTGCCTGTGTGTTTATCTTTTTCGCTCACTTACACAACCTTAAATTTATTTTGGTCACCCATGATCTAAATCAGAGATTACTAAAAAAATCTACAAAATCAGAAGTTTCAATCAGGGGGCGGGAACAAGCACTTTAAACTCAAAATTAAGATAAATTGTATTGAAACTTTTGATACACATTGTACTTATCCAAAGTAAAAATTTTCTGTTTTGAAAAGTTGCCGTGACTACACCCACAAATCTTAGCTTTTTCTTCCATGTACTTCGCCTTAGCAGTTTTTAGTCAATTACTCATGTATTTCTCATTGGCTTTTTCCTACGAATCTTTACATGAACCATAAACACTAACAGATATAAAAGTCGGCGGGGCCAGGCCCATAAAAATTTTACGTAGTATTATACTGTAGAGAGCTGTCATTTTGAAGACAATTAGCCCTAATTGATTTACTCAATCGGAAAATCCAAAAATTAAAGCACTCTATTAGCAGATTATCTAGAAATTATATGACGCCCTTACGATTACAAATTTATTTAATGCAGAGCATATTTCAGTGCTAGGTATTGTGCCAAACAAGAACTTGGTCAAAATGTATATCTCACTACTTTGAATTTCCGAAATTGTTGATAGGAACTTGGCGTAATTTCACATTTATGTTTTTGTGAGGCTATATATGTATATATGTTTATATATGTATACATTTTTCTCTCTTTAAATACGTTTTTCCGTGGACCCAAAGATTTGCAAATTAATACAAGACCCGAGTGTAGTAATTAGGGTTAAGAATGATACAAGTTTTATTTACAAATTCACTTAAACTAAATTAATCAAGAGTTTAAATACACTAATACAAGTTGAACTACTAAATTACACACAAATATTCACAACTGGTTACCACAACGCCTTTTTGATTGTAGTTTACGCACGTCTCTTAGCTGGCTGCGCAATTATTCATATAACACCTCTTTGTCTGCTGTTCGTCACATACGACTCTCACTCTGCCGACACTCACACTTGATACACAAATAAAGACTCACTGGCTTTACTTACACCCTTACACACGTGTATTCGCTGCACTGTTTCCTTTACTCCAGTTGACGCGATAGACTGCACAATAATCTCATTCCACGACAGACTTTGCTGTCACTATAGACTGTCCTATAGTTTCACCTTTTCCCCACTCACGTGTAAGGCACAGAACGCTCTTAGCTATCAACTCACCACTGTATCGTAGACTTTTATTAACTCACAACTTAATTATCAACTGACTTGTTTACTCGCAATTGACTGACTTGTTCACAACTTGTTCACAACTGACTCACAACTGTAACTCGTTCACAACACAATTATAACTGACTAACTACCCTGCAGAAAGTGCGAATAGTGAAATTGTGCTGATTTACTTGTGATGTTGTCAGCAGCACTACTGACCAGATGTACTTCAGACAATGGTATCATCTATTGACATGTAACATTAGCTTTTCATTGAAAATCTACCACTAGACTATAGCACTACTGACTTAGTAGTTCTTTCGGGACGACATGGAGACATTGGCACCAAAGATTCACTAGTAAATTTAAGGGGTTCTAGTCTACAATATCGGTATATCCTCTCTCGTTATGAATAGTAAACTTATAGTGATATATTTCCTAGTGACATTGTCAATAGTGCTACTGACTAGGTGTACCCCAGCCAATGCAAATGCTTATTGAAAAATGACATAGGGTTGTCATTCAAAATCTATCAGTAGACTTTAGCACTATTGAGAAAGTAGTTCTTTTACGGCCATATGGAGATATTTGAACCGAATTTTCACTCGTAGATTTTAGTGACCCTCGTCTTCATATATTTATTTAATATTATTGCACAACATATTAAAAAAGGAAAACAAACTATTGACGCGTTCATTTACAATATCACCAGAAATACACTAAAACTATCGTCTCTAACATAAAAGGAAAGTTGTCGACATTTTAACTAGTGCAATTGTCGCTGGAATAGTATTGACATATAGACATATGGTTCTAGGTTGACTAGAGGGTAGCTTGCCATTGGATGGCACAAATACCACTAGAATTTTCAGGCAATGTCTAGGCGATCATTATCATCTTATATGTTGTTTAATGCAATTTTGACTTTGTAATTTTGACAACGTGCTTTATCTTGGAAACCGTAAGACTAAAACTCTTCAAATTTTCAAAAACGGTAAAACTAAAAAATCAAAAAAATATAAAATCGCCAAATATAAAAAAATTGCCAAAACGAAAAAAAGCACCAAATTAAAAAAAATCTCTAGGACTAAAATAAATCGCGAAAAACCGCAAAAATCGCCAAAATTAAAAAATCCTTAAACAAAAAAAACCCCAATATGAAAAAATCGCCAAAATGAAAAAATCGCCAAAACGAAAAAAAAAATTCGAAAATTAAAAAAACCCAAAAAGAGAAAAAAACGCCAAAACGAGAAAAAAAGCGACAAAACTGAAAAAATCGTTTAAAATGAAAAAACTTAAAAAATTAAGAAAGCTAAATCAAAAAAAAAAATGATCTAAGCCAAATGTGCGCGAGTCAAAGTCGCACTTTACTGAATTTATTTTAATTGCAATGCGTACACAACAACAAGAACAGGAACAACTAAACGATGAACAACAGGAATTAAAAATTAAAAAGTAAAAGTAAAGGCATTTACCATAGATGAGCACTGCAGTACCACTAAAGTTTCAGTAAAAACAAAAAAAAATTTACTGATTACTAAAATTTTTTTCTACAATTTTTATAAATTGCCTAAATGATTTGTTATATGATGAGGTACATTGAATTTTCAGTAATCAGTAATGCCCGTATTCATAATGAAATTCTACCAAGTGGCTAAATGTTTTTCATACAAAAGTTTCAAAATTTGAATGAAAAAACTTTGCCACTTGCTACGGCCCTACGATTTTACTAGTAATGCAAATTAAATTTCATTAGCAGTAAAAATTTACTGAATTTTTTTTAGTAATCAGTAAATTTACTGCTTACTGCAATTTTTAATGTAGTACATATACATATACTGCAATGTGCCCATTTACTAACCAAATAACTTTAATAAAACAAACAAAAACCAACAAATTCATATGAATTTACAATATTGAAAGTTTTGATACTTTTAATTAATTAATTTAAAAAAAGATACTAAAAGGATAAGTACTTCCAACTTAACAAAATTTTCATTACTGGATGTTTACACATCTCCTCTGTGATCGCACTCACATTGCTTTTTGTTATATAATGTCGATGTATCGATATCCTCCGGATATCTTCTTCAGAACGATATTTTTAAATAAATTTAACAGTTAATAATATACATATAAATAACAGCAACACTAAATTTGTTTTTTGGTTTTTTTGTTTTTTATAAATTAAATTAAAATTTTTTTTTGTGATGAAATTTAATAAATATTTTGTTTTTTGATATTTCAAATTAATTTTTTCTTTTTGTTATTCGAAAATCAAAAGGAAATTTAAATTGAAAAATGAGGAAATGGATATTGTAATTTCTAAATTAGAAAATTATTATTTGAAACCCCCTCTTACCTATTTTGTTCTTATATATTATATGTCGATAATTCTGTGCTACACTATCAGTATCTGCCTTGAAATTTATTCTTTTATTTAACGGTACTTTAATTATTTGCAACATTTCTAACATAAAACGACGTTTTTATTTATTTTCTGAATTTAAAATTGATACATTTTCAAAATCAGGATAGTGATTTGTGTTGCGGCAATGTAAAGATAATGCTGTTTTTGTGAAGATGTATAGTTTCTGTATTTAAGATTTGATTTATGTCCAGTAGTCTTGTCTTAAGTTTGTGCTTTTTTGAACCTATGTAAACTTTACTACGAATTCCATTATCATTTCCTTTGCATGGTATTTTGTATACAACATTTGACCTATCTAGTTTATCTATGTACATATGTATGAGTAGTTCTACAAATCGCTTGGATCTTGTTTCGTGGCAGCTGGTGACTACAATGCAAAACATACGTACTGGGGATCGCGTCTTGTTGCACCTAGAGGTCGAGCCTTGTTCAATACAATTTCAAAAATGGGCTTAGATATCATTTCGAGTGGGCAGCCTACTTACTGGCCTACTGACGTAAGAAAAATTCCAGATCTTATAGATTTGCAGTCACGAAAAATATTCATAGGGACCTAATTCACGTAGAGACCTCTCTAGATCTGTCCTCCGATCACTCTCCAACAAAAGTTACAATTTTCAACCCACTAAGGAGTGATTTAACTAACTCATATGTGAAGATGATTAATGGAATCAACTGGCTGGCATTGAAAAAATATCTTAGTAGTTACTGCGTAGAAAACATTCAGCTTAGATCATGCGATGAAATTGAATTTAACATTGCCAATCTTAACGAAAATATTAAACAGGCTGCTGAACACGCCACTACCTCCTATCCGCAGACCGGCCTTAACAGAATTTATTCTACGGAAGTTGAACGTCTTGTATGTGAAAAAAGGACAGCTAGAAGAGAATGGCAACAACATAGATCACCCCTAAATAAAATCAGACTTAAAGAATGTACTAAACGACTCAAAGAGATGCTATCGTCGGAAAAAACTGCACTACTGGAAAAGTATTTAGAAGGTCTTGATGTAACGTCCGCATCTAATTACTCTTCATGGCGCGCTACTAGAAATCTTAAACGACCCGTTGATATTAAATCATCACTGCGTGCCGCAACCGGAAGCTGGGCAAGAAGCGATAGTGAGAAAGGTAATTTATTTTCTGAGCATTTAAAATCTGTATTCACTCCCAATTCATGTACGGGTGCTGCTGATTTACCGAGTGTTTAAGATGCGTGAAGTACAAAAAGTAATTGCTGAGCTCAACCCGAAAAAAGCTCCAGGTATTGATGGCTTTAGTAACAAAATGCTCATGAAATTGCCTCATATTGCAATAAGAGTCCTGCAATTTATTTTTAATGATATTTTAAGAATGCAGTATTTTTCACATAACTGGAAACTTGCCAAGATCAAAATGATTCTAAAGGCTGGCAAAGTTCTTACCAAGACTGAGTCATATAGGCCTATTAACTTGCTACTTACAATCTCAAAGCTTTTCGAAAAGCTGCTCATGACTAAATTGTTTTAACTGATAATGGGTGCATCCCTGATCATCAATTTGAATCCAGAAGTCAGCACAGCACGATTGAACAAACGCATAGACTGGTCCAAGTTGTAAGAAGAACATTTGAAGAAAAAAAGTATTGTTCTGCTATCTTTATTGATGTTTCTCAGGCGTTTGATAAAGTATGGCACGAAGGCCTAGTTTTAAAATTGAAGACATATCTGCCAATAAGCATTCAAAAGCTTTTGGAAAGTTATATTCTTAATAGGAAGTTCACTGTTGTGGAAGGAGAGTTCATGAGTGTGCCCGAATCTATATCTTCTGGTGTGCCACAGGGTAGTATTCTGGGTCCTGTCTTGTATTTAATATTTACTTGTGATATACCTGTGAGCAATAATATCCATATTTCTACATTTGCCGATGATACAGCCTGTATGAGTTTGCACGAAAACCCTTACGAGGCATCCCGCAATCTCCAGGAATATATTACCCAGCTGGAAATATGGTTGAACTTATGGAGAATTAAAGTCAATGAACAAAAGTATGTCCATATAACGTTCACCCTAAGAATAGATACTTGCTCCCCCATTCGAATCAACAATCAAAATATTCCGCAACATTCCCAAGTGAAATACCTTGGTATACACCTTGATCGAAGGCTTACATGGAAACATCATGTTGACTCTACATTAACTCAGATGAAACTTAAGTTAACCCTACGATTCATAACCGGGTACCCGTGTACCTTTTTTGACTTTAAAGTGCTGCTGTGCCTAAAATTTTTGAGATATGGACATAAAACTCCGAATCATGAGAGATTTTGGCTAAACTAAGATTTAAATACGAAAAAATTCAAAATATTTTCAATATTTTCTTTAAAAAATGATTTTAAATGTTTTACCCCCATAAACACACAACCGGGTCCCCGGGTACCCTAATGCAATTCCTATGTAAATGCCTGACATGTAAATGAAAAAACGTTTTTTTTGTGTTGTTTTTATTGGAAATAAATGTCTTTTTTATTTATTTTATCATATTTTATATATATTATATTATAATTCATCCGAATCACTATCGTTGTTATTGTGGCAATTGTAGCATTTAGTAATTGTTATGGCGTGCTCATCGCATATCGGCGTGCTACATATGCTGAAATTTTTTCTAGTTTTTCTTCTGCGCTTATTTGGAAGAAGGTTGCACATCTAGCACACGCCCGTATGTACTTTTCTGCCCCTTTGTCGTGCTGACGGAGATGTTGACGGACCTGCAGCACAAAGCACACTCCCAACGGCCTTCCGATGATGCTTTCAATTGCATTTTTTGTTGAAAATTGGCGCACGCTTTGCACATTTCTATTTTCTATAACAGGAATGCACAGGTTTTCTGCCAGTTGACGCAGGAAATTCTTCCTGCGCGTCGTGGTGTATCGTGCAGTTGGATTATTTCCATAATATATGATGTGTGATGCAAATGCGCTCACATCAATGATGTTATAGAAAAATGCCATCGGTCATCTTCTTGTTTGTCGCTGGGTCGTGTATTCTTGGAGCGTTTGGTCCATTACGTCCACCCCACCTTTTGTTTGGTTATAAAAATTTATAATTTCTGGTTTCCCATTCTCGTCAATTTGTGCATCATCATGCATACAAGAAAGAAGGATGACCGAGTTGGACTTCCGCTGCTTATATGAGAGTAGTGTTACGTTGTCGTAGAAGCCAAATAAACTTGAACCAACGTCTTTTTTTGTCTTCTTTCATCTCCGCAGGGATGTAAGCTTTGTTGCGGCGGAGTGTACCCACAATGCTGAGCTTTTCTACTTTTAGTTGCCTAGCCAACGGCAGCGTCGTAAAAAAATTATCCATTGTTATATTTCGTCCGCTACCGTAGTATGGCCCAACTAAATCTCTCACCACTCTTTCGCCAACACCAACTTCACGACCAGTTTCTTGTTTGCCAATATATATTAGGCCATGAAGTGGATATGAGTTCTTGGCATCGCAAATCCACCATACTTTTATGCCATATTTTGCTGGCTTCGAGGGTATATATTGGGTGAATTTGGTTCTACCACGGTATGGATATAATTGTTCATCAATGGTCAAATATTCTGATGACACATAATATCTGGCAAGATTTGCATTGAGCATTATCCAAATATCGCGAATTGGCGCCGCTTTGTCTTGAGCTGCCGCTCTACCCGTGTTCTGGGGTCGTCAAACCGCATAAAACGCAGCAAATCGAAAAACCTGTTTATTCCCATGGTGGCGCGGAATATTGGGTGAGCCTGTGACGTCCACAAATCTCTTGCGTTTTTGTCATTAGAATGATTTGTGCCAGCCATCAAAATCATTCCAATGAACGCATAAATTTCGTTGATTGTCGTGTCTTTCCACTTCAACTGACGTCTATTGGGATTCGCTTCATTTTACGCATTATATGTGGCATGCGCTTTTCTATTTATGTGGCGCACTATTATATCCACCATTTCCACTGTGAGGTATGATTTGAAACACTGCAAAGGCGTCATATTTTCAGTAATCCGCGCTGGACCACAGCGGTCTCTGTATATATTGTGGCTTCTCACTTGTTGGCAACTATGTGGTGTTCGCTGCCATTGTGTGCCGTCACGTGCAGTCATGTAGTCTGCTGGGTTTGTTGTTGGTTCATCTTCTTGCATATCATCATCTTCACTTTCATCATCAACGAAAATTTCCTCTGGTGCGTCAATAGCAGCTGCAATTTCGTTTGCGTTTTCAACATTCAAATCTTCATTCTCTGATTCCGAAACTTCGCCAGTATAGGACACATTTCCTTCATTTTGGTCTTGCTTCATCACTCAAATTCCAGTATTCCCTTGTAGACAAATATCGGTCGTTGCGGCTCATTTTTCACCAACTTCATTGTTCAAATATTCAACACAGACTGGCGAAGCAAATGAAATATTTCAATTTTACGACACAAATGAACATCTGCTATCTAATTCAAAAACAATTAAGCAAGTAGGTACCGAAAATAAGCAAATAAACAACCCTTACATAAAACCAGTTTCTGCCTACTTGTGTCGCTTTAGGTACTTATATACGAACAGAAACCAGTTTTTT
This sequence comes from Tachina grossa, assembly GCA_949987645.1. NCBI lineage: Eukaryota > Metazoa > Arthropoda > Insecta > Diptera > Tachinidae > Tachina > Tachina grossa. The sequence continues at coordinate 44,827 of CATLJX010000027.1, forward strand.
TCCAAATATCAAATTTATACAGTTGAGAACGCAAAATATAATCAACAACAAAAATATTTAAGGGAAAATATTATTTTATTTCAATAAACGCAAAACAACCTACTTCGGGTACCCGGGTACCTGGTTATGAAATTAAAGGAGTTTTGCTGGTTATGAATCGTACGGTTAACTCAAATATATTGGTTGATTGGTAGAAATTCAACACTCAGCCTAGACTGCAAAGTTTTACTATACAAGTCGCGTTTTAAGCCAATATGGTGCTACGGAATTCAGTTATGGGGCACTGCTTCAGCTTCCAATGTCGAGAGAATCCAACGAAGGAAAAACAAAATTTTATGGTTAATAATATCGGCTCCATGGTACATCCAAAATTCTATTATACATCGTGATTTAAATATGCCACTAGTGACTGAAGAAATTGAAAAATTCGCAGGCAAAATTTAACAAAACTCGAATCGTCCGCTTGCTCGTAATACTCTGATCTTTACTGGACACATCCGCCTAAAAAAGAGGGACACACGGGCTCTTATACCGAACACTCTAGATGGGACTACTACACTTTTTTCCCCTTTTTGATTATCACTACTAATGTATTATTTATAACTATCACTAAGTTTATGTCCGACACTGGTCGGGCCTAATAATTTTTTTTATAGATTTAAGATTTGAATACTTATTGTTAGTTCATATAAGAAGATACAATAAATAAATACATGCATTAAAAAACATTTTGAACTGTTCATTAAAAAAGTTTCGCTAAAATGAAAATATTTTATTATCAAAAAATAATGCTTTGATGATTTTCTTCCAAATGATAAAAATAACATATTGTATATACATATATCTTCTAGGCAACATATCTTCCAAATGTTTGTAGGGTATTAATTAACTTATGAATGTTGATTCCAAAAAAGTCAAGAATACACACATCTTCATATTTCGGAAGTAGAGAAAAGTAGTCCCTGGATAATTACTTCCAATTTTATTGACTGGGTATGCTTACTTTACAGCAAATAATTCTACCACTTTAATTTTTTTATATCTTCGCCCTTTTTTTTAGAAAAAGAAAACTCATTTTTTTGGCAATTTTATTATCTATATGCTTCTTTTAGGAAAATATACAATATTTGGAATTGATTGCTAATTGTTTGTTTTTGTCGCTTTTTTTATTAATATTTACCAAATACCTATACCAATACTAATAAATAACTTTGAAGCAGAAGTGCTCAACTGCAGTGTTGTCAAATTTTTCTGACCTCTTTCGCCAAAGTAATTTAAAAAATCGCTAAAAGTCTCCAAAATCAATTTTATGTAGTTTTTCTTAGCATGTATTTCATAATAAATTTATTTTTATAAAACAATCGCCAAAAGTAAAAATAAAATCCCCAAAAATTATTTCTTGTAATTTTTTTCTTATTCAAACTCAAAACTCATTAATTAAGTAAGTTAAATTTTGCCATAAAAATTGCCAACAAATTTATTTATTTCCATATTGCCATATCAAAAATTTAGAAGACAAACAAGTTGAAAATTGCCACGTTTGGGGATAAGTCGGCACATTTGACAACCCTGCTCAAATGTTTAAAACCGTGATCACAGTCACTGTTTAATTTACTGCTACTCTTGACATTAGTATTTCTTAAAATACGCAACTGCTACAAACAAATATTTCTAAACTGTGATCACGGTGATTTAGAAATTACGTTCATTAAGAGAAACATTATTACAAAGTCACGGGATCGCTCATATCTAATGTCCATGTACCCTCATTTTTCGGGTCCGAGCCATATATGTATGGGGTATCAGATATGCTTCATACATGGGTATGTATTTTTTTTTAGTTGGCAAAGCTTTAAATATGGAAATTTCCACAGAAAAACAAAATTTTTGTTTGAAAACCAAGTTGTGTTACAAAGTAACGTAACGTGAAAAAAGGTGGACTTTTGTATAAATAAACTCAACATATACATCCAAATAAAATTTCCCGTGTATAAAAACTTGAAAATAGGATTGGATGTATTTTGATTAAAAAGAAATATTCTACATAATTGGCATTGTCCTACTTTATTTTATTTTATTTATTGTTATTTAATAGTATTTTTTGTACCTTTTTCTACATTACTCTTATGTACTTTTTCCGATAACTATCTTTATAGAGCTCCAGCTCATATGCTACCACCCGTAATGGCTTCCATGTATTCTCCCTCGACATCTTTTCAGTCATTGTTAGCCAATATGACAGCTGTACCTAGACCACCGCAGATGCCAATCAAACGAACAATGCATATAGGTCCACTTGACTTGCAGTCACCAAATCATGTTAAGTCCAAGCCACCCACGTCGCCCTCTTCTGTTATATCACAAACTGGAACAACAGTCACAAAACAATCATCAGGCCTCAGTTTACCACCAGCTGTAGCAGCTCTAACACTAACCAATGTACCACAGACAGTCGTAGTCATGTCACATCATTCCCCCCAACATCAACACTGTTCCAAACAAACGGATGTCATACGTTCTTCAACGCCACCAGAAGATCGTCGGTCATCCTCCATTGCTGCATTACGGCTAAAGGCTCGCGAGCATGAGCTCAAGCTTGAAATGCTGCGACAGAACGGCCATGGCGATTTTCTCAGCTAATGATCGTTAACATGGCTTCTTGTTTGTAGTAACAGTGTAAGATTTTAGTTAATTTATTAAAAAAAACTACTTGATAATTGATTGTACTATATGTTTAATCATTGTATTAATTGTACTATATGTTTAATCATTTACTGAAAATTTTAAATAATTTGTGACTGCAAAGTGTTCATTAACTTACTATTTTCACATGCAAGTAACTCAATACATCGAAACTTTTTTACTAATACAAGCATACTGCTGCAAGTAGTGGGCTCACCGTCAAGAGATTTTCTCTACAAGTATTTTAATTTTAATGGATAGCTTACATGGAATCATTTTTAAAATATTATTATTTCAACTTATATACAGAAAATATAATATAAAAAATAAAATAATGTAATCAAATATGATTTCTTATATACGTTCTTCTCTTAATTTGCTTCCGTGCAATGATCTTATGCTAAGGACTTGGCATCAAAAACCCATACAGACACACAAAAATAGAAAAAACATACGAAACACTTTTCTTTGTAACCTTTGTCTTCCAAGACATTTTCAAAATAAACTTGTAATTGCATGTTTAAATAATCAAACAAGTTGCATGTGCTTTTATTATTTCCTTCGATGTGTCGGTTAATACATATGTAGTATACCTCACTTACTGCACTGCCTCATAATTAGGGAGTTCACAATAGCGTTTTTATATATCTATTAATATTGCAACGTTTCAATTTTAATACTTTAATATGGTCTGGCAAGTTCGTTGTTTTTGTTTTGTGTGTAAATCAAATTAATTATTATGTGGCAAATTTAACAGTATAAAAAGCATGCCATTTCCAATATGGCAATATGGTAATATTAAACTAAACATGTTAAAACTGATGTAGTTGATGAAGAAATAATTTGTATTTTTCGCAGAAAAAAAGTTATTTTGATAAATTTCTCCAATAATAATTTCCAATTAAAAACATTTTGTTATTTTAATACGGAAGAAAATAATTCAGTCTCTCATAAGCATTCGTACAAACATGCATTTAACTCTCGCTCTCTCTCATATTATACACTAATAAATAAATAATTAGGGAATTCACAATAGCGTTTTAAAATGTGTCTTAATATTGCAACATTTCAATTTTAATACTTTTATATGGTCTGGCAAGTTTGTTGTTTTTGTTTAGTATGTAAATCAAATTAGTTACCATGTGGCAAATTTAACAGTTGGGAGTTCACAATAGCGTTTTAAAATGTGTCTTAAGGTAGAATTAGTAAAATCGTATCGTGATGTTGCGTGTCAGCTGACAAAAACCGTACCATATACAATGCATGTTACTAGTTATAAAATATGTGGTGGTAGCACTGCTGACGTAGGAATCTGCAGAAAACAGATTTTTCTGTAGCGAATGTCAAAAACGCCGTATTTAATGCCAGACAAAAAAAAATGTGCTATGCAAACTGTTACATTTTCTATAACTTGTGCACAAAGTAGAACGATACGACAAGCTGTAAAGTAGAATGATACGATTTTACTAATTCTACCTTTAATATTGCAACGTTTCAATTTATTTAATTTAATATGGTCTGACAAGTTTGTTGCTTTTGTTTTGTATGTAAATCAAATTAATTACCATGTGGCAAATTTAACAGTATAAAAAGCATGTAATTTTCAATATGGCAATATGGTAATGTTAAACTAAACATGTTATAACTGTTAACGCAGATGTAGTTGATGAAAAATATTTGTATTTTTCGCAGAACAAAAGTTATTTTGATAAATTTATCCAATAATAATTTCTAATTAAATTTTTTTTTGTTATTTTAATACGTACGGAAGAAAATAATTCAGTCTCTCATAAGCATTTGTACAAACATGCATTTTACTCTCCCTCTCGTATTATACACTAATATATAAATAATATAAAGATGTATGTGTGTTTGCTTGACTTTGTTTTTTTTTTTTTTTTTAATGCATGTTTTTTTTTTTATTTATTGTATCTTCAAATAAGAACTAACAATAAGTATTCAAATCTTAAGTCTATAAAAAAATTATTAGGCCCGACCAATGTCGGACATAAGCTTAGTGATAGTTATTAATAATACATAAGTAGTGATAAGCAACAAAAAGAAAAAAGTGTTTTCAAGCAGCTTCATCATCTAGAGTGTTGAATATTAGAGCCCGTGTATCTCTCTTTTTTAAGCGGATGTGCCCAGTAAAGTTCAAAAGTTCTTCAGTCACTAGTGGCATATTCAAATCGCGATGTATATTTGAATTTTTGATGTACCATGGAGCCGATGTTATCATGCGTAAAATTTTATTTTGCCTTCGTTGAATTTTCTCTACATTTGAAGCTGAAGCAGTGCCCCAAGTTGAATTCCGTAACACCATATTGGCTTTAAAAGCGACTTGTATATTAAAAGTTTGCAGTCTAGGCTAAGTGTTGAATTTCTACCAATCAGCCAATGTACCTGAGTTAATTTAAGTTTCATTTGAGTTAACTTAGAGTCAATGTGATGTTTACATGTAAGTCGTCGATCAAGGTGTATACCTAGATATTTCACATGTGAATGTTGAGGAACAACTTGATTGTTAATCCGAATGGGGGAGCAAGTATCTCTTCTTAGGGTGAACGTTATATGGACACACTTTTGTTCGTTGACTTTAATTCTCCATAAGTTTAACCAAAGCTCCATCTGGCTAATGTGTTCCTGGAGCTTGCGGGATGCCTCATCAGGGTTTTCGTGCATACTAAGGCAGGCTGTATCGTCGGCAAATGTGGAAGTATGGATACTACTGCTCACAGGCATATCGCAAGTATAAATCAAGTATAAAACTGGTCCCAGTATGCTCCCCTGTGGCACACCGGATGAAATAGTTTCAGGCCTACTCGTAAAGTCTCCTTCCACAACAGTGAACTTACGGGAAATAATGTAACTTTCCAAAATATTTGAAATGTTTATTGGTAAGTAAGTCTTCAATTTTAAAATTAGGCCTTCATGCCACACTTTATCAAATGCCTGGGAAACGTCAATAAAGAGCGCAGAACAATACTTTTTTTCCTCAAAAGTTCTTCTTATAAATTGAACCAGTCTGTGAGTTTGTTCAATGGTGCTATGCTGACTTCTAAAACCAAATTGATGGTCTGGTATGCACCCACTACTAATTAGAATTGGGGACAATTTTGTTTTGAGCAGTTTTTCGAAAAGCTTTGACATAGTTGATAGTAGACTTATTGGCCTATATGACTCAGCCTTGGTTAGATCTTTGCCCGGCTTTGGAATCATTTTAACCTTGGCAAGCTTCCAGCTGTGTGGATAATACTCCAGTCGTAAAATGGCATTAAATATGAATAATAGGATTCTCATTGCAATACGAGGCAAGTTCATAAGCATCTGGTTACTAATTCCATCAATACCCGGAGCTTTCTTCGGGTTGAGTTCGGCAATTAATTTTTGTAAATCACGCGTCTTAAACTTTATGTGTTGAGGGGGTAGAGCGACTACATTCGGCAAATCAGCAACACCAGTATATATGTTTGGCGTAAAAACGGATTTTAAGTGCTCAGCAAATATTTTACCTTTTTCAGTATCGCTTCTTGCCCAACTTCCGGTAGATGTGCGTATAGGTGGCTTATACTCAATGGGTGTTTTAAGCTTTCTAGCAGCGCGCCACAAAGAGTAATTAGACGCTGGTGTGACATCAAGACCTTCCAGATAATTTTTAAGAGATGCAGTTTTTTCAGACGCAAGCAACTCTTGGAGTCGTTTAGTGCACTCTTTAAATCTGATTTTATTTTGTGGTGATCTGTGCTGTTGCCATTCCCTTCTAGCTCTTCTTTTTTCACGTACGAGACGTTCAATGTCTGTAGAATAAATTTTATTAAACCCAGTCTGCGGATGGGAGATAATGGCATGTTCAGCAGCCTGTTTAATATTCTCGCTGAGATTGGCAATGTTAGATTCAATATCATCGGATGTTCTAAGCGTAATGTTTTCCGTACAATGACTACTGAGATATTTTTTGAACCCCAGCCAATTAACACGATTGATCATCTTCACATATGGGTCAGGTAAGTTACTTCTTAAGGGACTACAAATTGTAATGATCGTCGGAGAGTGATCGGACGAAAGATCAAGAGAAGCTTGAACTTGAATTAAATCCCTAGAGATATTTTTTATGACGCCAAAATCTATAACATCCGGAATTTTTTGTATGTCAGTAGGCCAATAAGTGGGCTCCCCACTCGAAATGACATCCAAGCCCATTTTTGAAATAGTGTTGAACAATGCTCGACCTCTGGGGGTAATAAGACGCGAACCCCAGAACGTATGCTTAGCATTGTAGTCGCCAGCTGCTACAAAACAAGGTCCAAGAGATTTGTAGAAATCCTCATATTGATTCTCAGTGATTGAAAATCTGGGAGGGGAGTAAATTGATGATATAACAAAATTTGTACAAAAACTTTCAATGCCAATATTTGTTGCTTGTAGGTGTTCTTCACAAATGTTATCAAGAACATAGTGCTTGAGTCTTGACTTTATTAGAATTGCTGATCCACCGCAAGCCCTTCCTCTAGGGTCCTTTGTATCATATATAGTGTAGCCATAAATTTTAAAAAGACTTCTCGAAGTCAAATGAGTCTTAGATACTAACATTACATCAATATTTTTTTCCGTGAGGAAGTGCTCAAGTTCATTTTTATGTTGGCGAATGCCGTTTGCGTTCCAGAAACATATTGTTAACGTGTTCATGGCTTATTAATTAATGCTTGAAGCAGAGTATTCTGCATTCGCAGCATTTCTTGCATCATGCTAGTCATATTTGTTGTAAAATTATTTATAGTTTGCACCAGATTTTCAATAGTAGCTTCAAGGCGATTAAAATTAAAGCTTGCGTCAGTATTTTTTGAATTATTTGGCGGGGAAACATTTTGTGTGGGAATTGAATTTGACTTAGCAGCATCTGCATACGATACACGGGAAGTAACTGGTTGGCTCATTTGCGCAAAAGTGGCAGAGTAAGCGTTTGCTGATTGAGCTGGAGCTAATTTAGGTTTTTGCACCATAGTCTTCTTTACGAAAGAGTACACAGGACAACCTCTGTAGTTAGCGGTGTGATTACCTCCACAATTACTGCATTTTTTATCACTTTGATCTTTTGGCTTATTGCAACTAGCAGTGCCGTGTAATTCGCCGCACACAACACAAACAGAGGGTAAATTGCAGTATGTTTTTGTATGGCCATATTCTTGGCAATTATGGCACTGTACAGGACCTGAACGCTTATGTGGCTCTTCAACTGTGATTTTTCGGTACAAGAGGTATTTCAAATTATAAATTGGATGCGTTTCATTTTTTTTCAATTTTATATCATTAGGCTCAAGTTCAACACGAAATAGGGGTTGAGGAATCTTCTCTCTATTTATTATATTGGACACATTTTTTACCTTAAACCCCTGGAGGACGAGTGCATCTTTTATTTCTTCGGGAACAACATAAGAATCTATGCCCTTCAATACGATCTGCATGCCTTTAGCGCTCTTAAGCTGGTATGTGTAGAAGCTTGTTTTATTTTTTTCAAATTCAGCAACCATTTTGCGGAAATCTTTTTCGTCATAAATTTGGACTTTAGTTTCATCTATGTTTCCACGTTTTATTGGAACAATGTGAAATTTATTCTCACCAATGACCGAAATTAATTTTTTAATAAGGGCATTTGAATTTTTTTGTCTCAAATAGATTGGTGGCGGCTTGGATATTTTATTCGAGGATACCTCGGGTTTGTCGTTGTCATCTTGCAAAATTTCGAAGCGATTTTGGCGATTAGTTGAGGCTGCGCTGTTATCCCTAGACATTTTGGGAGCAGATGAAATTTTTGAAGAATTCGGGCTTCGCCCACGCTTTACCACGGTTATATATCTGTCCATTCCGACTTGTACCTTGAGTTTCGAGCCGCTGTTATCTGTAGTGATAACTTTGTTAAGTGATGAACACGAGCCTGAAGGGGATGATATTACTGGCTTATATGAAGAAGTACTAGGCAACTGTAATGTTAATGCATCATTACTATTTCGCATTGGACAAAGCGAAGTTGATCGCTGACGAAAAATTGGCTTTGCCGGTAAAAAAAGGTTTTCATCAGATTTATTATTTATTTTTTTTTCATTAAGAGTTTCAGAACTCACAGTAAAATAAGCATTTCTGCCGTTAGAACTCACTTCAAATTTTTTTGTATTTGAGGCACTCATACAAAGAATTCCTCAAGGGATATTCGTTTGTGTTTTTTTATGTTTGCGGTCTTTTTTTGTTTTTGTTATTTATGATTGTTTATTTGTTTAGAGGTACACATATATATAGTATTCCTCAATATCAATTTGTTTAATTTTTTTTGCTTGCGGTTTTTTTTGTTTTTGTTATTTTTACTATGTAAAAATAACAGCAAAGCATAAAGCTTATTTATTAAAGACAGTATGTACCTATTACGAATAATATGTACTACGAATATTTTTTGTTTGTTTAATTTTTTTGTAAGTAAGAAAAATTCCGCTAATCGACTGTTCGCTATGAAGGTACCACGAGAACTGAACTTGTGTATTTATATCAGTGGTGCCAATTTTTTAAAGCAAAAAGCACTGTTCGGTTATGAAAAAAGCACTAAATGCAATAAATATGTTTGTATGTACATACATATGTGCAGGATAAAGATTTGAACTCAAAATTTTATTTTTACTCTTTTATATATTAAATTAAATCATCCACTATAGCCGAAATATTAAAACACTTGAATAAAATATTCCTAACGTTATGTAGCGATTTAGCTCTAAAATTACTTTTTTCGTGATAGCCATTTCTGTACACTGGGAATGAAATATATGTTGTTCCCTATCTGTCTTTCATCCAATTAAATAAATAAGGCAAATAAAACATTACGTATCAAAAAAGGGTCTAATGATTAGACTCTAATTAGATATTTTTGACATAAAAAATTTATATTATTGTATTATGCATACAACCAAGACGTTACGTCCAATTCTCAAACTTCATATTCTTATTAAGATTTTTCAGTATTTTTATAGGAAATCTGATAATAAGGAAGGAACGCAAAGAAGCAAGTACAGTCACATTGTTAGCTTGAGTATGTGTGTATGTGTTTAAATTAAGAGTTTCAAAGAAGTGTAAAAATCTTAATTCGAGTTTTTTAGGAAGCTACTAGACTATCACAAATTTATATTTAGTCTAATTGTAAAACGTACTAAAAGCACTAAATTCATAGTTAAAAAAGCACCAATTTAGTGCCTTTTAAAAAAGCACCAACTTGAAAATATGCGCACTGCTATGACTTAAAAAGCACTAAATCTAGTGCTAAAGACACTAAATGGGCATCACTGATTTATATCGTTGCCTTCTCACAATAAAAAAATTAAGATGGCGCATTATTACCACATTAAAATTTTTAAACCTATACTCATTGTGAATTCCCTAATTATAAAGATGGATGTGTGTTTGCCTAACTTTGATGTTTATTTATATCGTTGCCAGCTCACAATGAAAAAATTAGGATGGAGTAATATTGCCACATTTAAATTTTAAATTGCAATTTGCAACACAGATGATTGTAATATTTAGCAGAACGCTTATTATATAAAATTTAAATAACACGCTTTTGGTTTCATTACAAAATTATGTTATTATAAATGGTCAGTACAAGTAAAGACAAAGAAATGCAAAAATAGTAAAATGGAAAACTAGTATATATGTAAGTAGAATGAATTATTGAATAAAACCAGACTTTGATTGAAAGACATAAACCGGCAAAAAGTCTGCCTTGTTTTTAATTAAATTCTCATTTTTCTGGTAGTTCCTTTGAACTCCTACTTATAAGCTGCATAAAAACAATAACTGGGTAGCAGATCTCACACAACACACAACATAATCTTTTGTACATTAGACTATACTTTAACATTTACATGGCGATCCTGATATAACATAAAATCTTTTTAACTATAATCTTTACATAACCTTATAACTTTCCATGACGATCCTGTAATCACGATTCTGAGACCACTGCAATCACGATCCTGAGACCACAAACATACTTTAATTAAAAATAATTAACAAGATATCTTCAACAAATACAAAATACATACAAAATTTTTTTTATAACTTGTCAACACTAAGCAACAACATTTCGAATATATTCAAAATAAGTTTTTTGAGTTACAACCAAAATCAGTTTACCTTTCTTAATATTAGAATAAATTGTTATTTTTTTAACAAAAACATTTTAGCTCTTGTGGCGGCAAAAGTCATACTTCGTTTTTATCACACTGTATTTAATTATTACTTGAATAATTAATTTAAACTGTATCAATTTCCTTATTTGATAAGCTATTTTAATTAATTATTTTAATTAAGTATTCGCGTGCCTGTTGAAAATGTTAGCAGTGATGCTAAAAGTAGGGAATTTTCCTTTTTTGTGGGGATTTTTCTGTAAAATTTTGTGCGTAGGGAAAAAAGGACAGATTTTTTATTATATTTTTTATTTTATTATAAAATGTAAAAATATTTCGATGATTTTTTTTAGGAGTTGAAGTTTTTCACATATCTTAAAATTTGTTTGCAGAAACCGTATATTATGAATCCTAACAATCTGGAAATCACTTATAATATCTATAGTTAAATGTGGAAAATCGCAAAAATAATATAAATGTGTATACAGGGTGCTTTTTTTGTGCCTATCACTCCTTATGTATGTATTATTAATAACTATCACTTAGTTTATGTCCGACATTGGTTGGGCCTAATAATTATACTTTAGATTAAGATTTGAATACTTATTGTTAGTTCATATTTGAAGATACAATAAATAAAAAAAATTGTCTTAAAAAAATGCAGGATACACGTGCATAAGAACCTTATTTTTAAAGCTGGTTTATCAAATGTGAAATGAAAACGGACAATGCATGTTAATGTTTGTATATGCACGCATATTGCGTTTGTTTGACAGATAGTTGCAAAGAAAAAGAAATGGTTTTGCATTATGTAAACTAACTTGCCTATGAAACGTATAAAATTGTGTTGCCAATGACCCACAAACTGATCTTTTTTATACTTGAACATTCTACGAAAATACTTAATAAAAAATAAATAAAATAGTTATGTTTAAGATAAACACAAGGAATAGTTTCATAAAAAAAATGGAGCCACACAATCTAACAATCAATTTAATACAAATTGGTATTTACTATGTATTCTACTGCTTGACTTAAACCAAATTTTTCAGAACTAAGTACGTTTACTGAAAGATCTCACCCACAACGCAACCGATAAATTTATTGCTTTTAATGTACAACTACACATTTTAACAAAATACATTCTAAGAGGTTGTATAAGTAATATTTTTGTACCATAATTTTTAGTACAATTTTCATATGGATCTAGGAATGTATATAGACTGTACATATCCCTTTTTAGTTTGTTCTTGTTAATTAATGTTTAAATTACTTCTCTACTTGGTACCCAACTAAGGCTATATATATTCTGTTTGTACATTATATGAAATAAAAATTGGTAAAATGTGTACAATATTCACTAAATATACATGTACATATTTGTTTTGGTTGCTACATATAATTAATTTTCAGCGTATGGAAAAATGTAGGGAAAATATTTTTGGTTGGAGGGAAAAAAGAGATTTGTTTCCAACGCGAAGGGAATTTCAAAAATGTTCACTGGCATCACTGAATGTAAGACAAAAGCCGGATAAAGGTTTGTAATCACTCTGGTTATTTGTTTTACTTTTAAAACGTAAGGCTTGTTTACCATTTGTTTGTAACCACAGTATAAATATCATATATTTTGTTTGTTTATTTTAGTATATAGAGCACTCGCTGCTCATAAACCGGTGGCGCACTGACGCTGTTGTAACCACAGTAGGCTCATCATTTTTCAAGCAGGTTTTATCGGTCGTTACTGTGTATAGCAATCGCAGAGTAGCATACTGGTGGTATATTTAACATTAGTAGTTACAGTACATTAAATTCACTTTTAAATAAATACGATTTTTAAAGTTTTTATGCCAATTCTCTGTTTTCTCTTTCTTTGGGTCCCATTAAAATTAAATAAATTTTTGTGACGAACACTGATGAAATGTCATTACAATGGACGTTTGGGTACCAACAAACACCAAACTATGCTGCAATACCACGACTTACAGCAATAAGCGCCCATGTCACCTCCTACTTCTGCCTTTTCATCATTCTCTTCTTCTACCCCGATATCGACCCTTAGTTCATACGCATACGTGGTCCTAGAAAGTGCATGCTGCGGTCAAAGAAGCTCTACAAAAACAGTGCGGAAACAAACACAACAGCGTTTGAAGACTGTGTCACGGTTCTCGTTTACCTTCATAGTGAACAGACAATTAGCATATATTTTCTCACAAACTTACTAAACAAACAAAAAATTAAAAAAAAATTTCCGTACCATATATTATTCGTAATCAGAGCTCGCAAAATATGCTCAACCAAATTTCTCTGTGCGGTCTTCACATTCAAAAGACCTAAAAAAATGAGACGGAATCACTCAGTGTCTGAACAGCAACCATCTTTTTCGTTTCAATCGTGTTATCGCTCCCGGGTTATGGATTGAGCGTAACACACGAATCGGTCTCTTACTGACCGCATGATACGAACAGAATCGTTATTTGCTCAGCTTTTGAGGGTCAGTAAGTGAGCCAAACAAGCAAAGTGTTAGCAGAAAATGTCTTTATTTTTGTTGTTGCGTTTGCTTTATGGTGTTGCCTTAGATATTTCGTCACAGGCAAAGTATTAAAGAGGAAGGGAGAAGATAATAATAAATAACACTAAAAATATCTGTAAATCAAACTATTTGTCAACGAAGTGTAAATGTAAAATAAAAGAAATTGAAAAATTTTGAAAAGTAGCACAAAAAGGGGATTTAAGAAATAAAAGTGACACAAAAAAGGGAATTTTTTTCAAAGAAGGGGCAACTGTTTTAGAAACAGAATTTCAAACGGGACAAATGGCGTCCCGTCCATATTATGACCGGAACACGGGACATTCTACTTTAAAACTGGTCTGTCCCGACGAAAACTGGACGGTTGGCAAGTCTTATTAATAGTAAGGATTCAACATTAGTAAAAGTTCAGTATATATCCATTTACTAAAATATTTTTAAAAGTTTATCTTGACAATACGAGTGTTTTTTTTTGCTAAACTGTTTAACAGACTCAATAGGAAATTTTACTACAAAAACAATTACCATGAAATTTCTATCTAATACAAATTATCTCCAAAACAACACTTTTTGCTTGGTTCCTCCAAAAATTCAAAAATGCACCAAAATTTAAAAAAAGTGCACCACACACCAACTAAGGAATTTATCGCACAACATATTTTCAAAAGCACCAAAAATTGTTCGAAACGCATCGACAGTGCTGTAATTTATCATATATACCTAGGCGCACGGCAGTTCGCCAGCCCAAGTTCCGGCCAATTCCAACATTGTGTATATTTACAGGAAGCCATTCGAGCTGTTTTTACTCCCCTTAAGACTTTGCCCTCCGCAATCGCAAAGTTATAAAATTTAAACCATAATTAAAATTATTTGAGTGCATATTTTAAGACATACTCACTGACTCACTTCTCAACATTATGAAGCACTTGCGCTATAGCTATAGATCTGAAATTTGGTATACAAGTAGACCTAGGTGAGCAATTAACCAGAAAAATTTTAAAACTTGGAAGTTTTAACCAGAGGGGCGGGGCTACACCCATAAAAATTAAAACTTGTTTTAGTGAGCTGAAATTCGATACAGAACTAGGTCTAGGTGAACAATAAACTAAAAAAATCCGAAAACTCAGAAATTATAGGCCGCAGGGTGGCGCTACGCCCATAGAATTCAGAATTAAAAAAGCTAATCTAAGCTAAGTTGCACGTATACAATACTTATACTATAACGTAAAAAAGTGGGCGTGATTACTCCCATAAAAGTTTAACCTTGTGTTTAATCTACTTTGATCCAGCATATTTTAGAAGAAAATTTGCATGAATTATAAGCGCTGCTCACAACAAAATTATGAGTTTAAAATAGTGGGAGAGGTAATGCTCATAAGATCTAAAAGTGTAATTCGCGCTAGAGAGCTGAATTTTATACACAAGTAAGCGTAGATGAGTAAGCCAATGGAAAAATCTTACAACCAAGAAGTGTTATCCGTTAAAACTCCAATTGAAACTAGAGAGCTGAAATTTGATACACAAATAAATCTAAATCATGGGTGAACATCATGTAGCAAATTTTTGCAAATCGAATTCACACGTATTCCTATTCTCTTTCATTTAGTCTTATCTGAGTTAAATTTTTGCTTATCTTTTCACTCATTATTCTTAAACGCACTGCGAGAAATTTATTTTGTATGCTGCTTATATCAAAAAATGCTTTTGCTTACGTGAAAATTAAAAATTATTTTCTCCTACAAATTGGTTTTTAGTAGTTTTAAACTCAGAATTTAAGTGAATAATAATGTTTATTTATTACTTTTTGTTGAAACAGCTTTCTAGAAAAAAATCCTTTCATAAAAAAATCGTATAAGGATTACTTTTATTAATTGTTTCTGCCTGTGTGTTTATCTTTTTCGCTCACTTACACAACCTTAAATTTATCTTGGTCACCCATGATCTAAATCAGAGATCACTAAAAAAAATCTACAAAATCAGAAGTTTCAATCAGGGGGCGGAAACAAGCACTTTAAACTCAAAATTAAGATAAATTGTATTGAAACTTTTGATACACATTGCACTTATCCAAAGTAAAAATTTTCTGTTTTGAAAAGTTGCCGTGACTACACCCACAAATCTTAGCTTTTTCTTCCATGTACTTCGCCTTAGCAGTTTTTAGTCAATTACTCATGTATTTCTCATTGGCTTTTTCCTACGAATCTTTACATGAACCATAAGTACTAACAGATATAAAAGTCGGCGGGGCCAGGCCCATAAAAATTTTACGTAGTATTATACTGTAGAGAGCTGTCATTTTGAAGACAAATAGCCCTAATTGATTTACTCAATCGGAAAATCCAAAAATTAAAGCACTCTATTAGCAGATTATCTAGAAATTATATGACGCCCTTACGATTACAAATTTATTTAATGCAGAGCATATTTCAGTGATAGGTATTGTGCCAAACAAGAACTTGGTCAAAATGTATATCTCACTACTTTGAATTTCCGAAATTTTTGATACGAACTTGGCCTAATTTCACATTTATGTTTTTGTGAGGATATATATGTATATATATATATAACGCATATATATATATGTATATACGTATATATGTATATATATATATATATATATACGTTTTTCTCTCCTTAAAAACGATTTTCCATGGACCTGAAGATTTGCAAATGAATACAAGACCCGAGTGTAGTAATTAGGGTTAAGAATGATACAATTTTTATTTAAATTCTCTTAAACTAAATTAATCAATAGTCTAAATACACTAATACAACTTAAACTACTTAATTACACACAAATATTCACAACTGGTTACCAAAACGGCTTTCTGACTGTAGTTTACGCACGTCTCTTAGCTAGCTGCGCAATTATTCACGTGAGACCTCTTTGTCTGCTGCTTGTCACACACGCCACTCACTCTGCCAACACTCACAGTCGATACACCAATAAAGACTCACTGGCTTTACTTACACCCTTACGCACGTCTCTTCGCTGCACTGTTCCCTTTACTCCAGTCGACACGATAGACTCCACAATAATTTCATTCCTTGACAGACTTTGCTTTCACTATAGACTGTCCTATAGTTTCTTATTTTCCCAACTCACGTTTAAAGCACAGACTGTTCTTAACTGTCAATTCACCACTGTATCGCAGACTATTATTAACTCACAACTTATGCTAGGAACAAAATTGGGACGAACGACGAATTTCATCACGTCGACGAATTCGTGGATAATGATTCGCTGCGTAAATTCGTCGTGTGCAGCACAATAGCGACGAATTTACTCAGCAAATTCAGCACTTATAATTGATAAAGTTGGTTATTGTCAGTGTGACCATATTAGCTAATTTTGGGCTTAGCATTAACATTTTTATTAAGAACTTAGCTTCTTCTTTAGCTTTTTTAAAAATGGATTTAGCATTTTTTAGCCTTTTTTAATACAAATTGCGTATTCTCTAAAAATATATTAAAGACATACGTAATTTAGCTTTATTTTATTTTAAAATCTTGTCACACTGGTTATTGTGTATTTAAGGAGAGTGAGAGAGAAAATTGTTTTTTCGTCGTTCGTCGGCGTACAAAATAGAAATAAATCTATCTCAGAGTTCGTCACGCACGGCAAATTTTGTTCTACGGCGGTGTTATGTTCATTTTCATATGAACAAATGTGTTTTATTTTTTATGACGAAAGTTCGCACCGAAAAATTCGTCGTTCGTCCCAATTGTGTTCCTAGCATTATTCACAACTTGTTCGCAACTGACTCACAATTGTAACTCGTTCACAACTCAACTATAACTGACTAACTAACTTTCAATTGGATGCGTCACCCGTTTTTATACGTCGCACAAATAACACTAAAATTTTCAGGCAATGTCTAGACGATCATTATCATCTTATATATTGTTTACAAAGTGCCTAATTAAGTTCTTGTGGTAACTATGTACATATGTACATGTGTATATGCATACGTGTGTACATCATTAACTAAGCAATGATTTAATGGTTGTCTACCTATTGTCAGTTGATGTAGATTTCTGCTTTATATACTTAGCATTATTGCAAATGGAATATGTGAACTGTTTTGATTCATTGTATTTCAATTTGCTGAAAGCTTTTTTTGTATTGTAAGCTCAATTTTACCGTCTCTATATTTACTGACACCACACACAGTGGACCAACACAAAAGAACGCTGATGATGAAGGTTTAGTGGCCTTCGAAAGCAGCTGGCTGTTCCGTTCAACTATGTGTTGTCAGAATATTTACAACTAACTTTGATGTTATTTGTTCATTAATAATTATCACATGTAATTTGGCTTAAAAAGCGATACGAACTTTAGCCTGTTAAAATCATAAATGTAAGAATAATCGCCGAAAAGGAAGTTAAAATATTATACATATTTATCTTTTTTTTCAATGCAATATTGTTGTTGCTTAAAATTTCGTATTTTTACATAGGGTGATGATAATCAAATTTTTTGAGTTTTATTACATATAGTAATTTCAAAAATAATTGGCCTTCGAAAACGGCTGGCTGTTCCGTTCAACTATGTGTTGTCAGAATATTTACAACTAACTTTGATGTTATTTGTTCATTAATAATTATCACATGTAATTTGGCTTAAAAAGCGATACGAACTTTAGCCTGTTAAAATCATAAATATAAGAATAATCGCCGAAAAGGAAGTTAAAAAATTATACATAATTATCTTTCTTTTCAATGCAATATTGTTGTTGCTTAAAATTTCGTATTTTTACATAGGGTGATGATAATCAAATTTTTTGAGTTTTATTACATATAGTAATTTCAAAAATAATTGTTAGTTATATTTTTGCTTGGAAAAATATAATAGTTATTTTCGCTTGGAAACGAGTACTTTTTTTTTGTTTTTTGTTTAATTTTTGTCAATTTCAATTTTTTTATATCATATGAAATTAAAAAAAACAAGCAGGTGACCAAAACTAATTCCTTGTTTTAATTTGTGTGCAGTTCATTACAAGAATATATAATATATTAAAATAGTTTAAAGATTTATATTATTTAAAAATGCAAATGACAAATTAAAATATGTATTACTAATATGTATGGTATATACATATGTACTTAGTTATGTATGTATGTGTAAAAGTCAAAACTTTAATTTAAAAGTGAAACCTACATATTAAACATGTGCGACCCATCCAAAAAATTCCATGATTTCACTATATTGGCAACATTGCTATTGCGAATTAATCAGCGTGACCGTTTGTGCTACTATAGTATCAATTTGCTACTTTATTACATTTTTGATACTTTTAGTGACACTTTTTTATAATCAGCTAAATCTGCTACTTTTTGTTACGCTTTGACCCTTTTTGCCCCTTTTTAGAAATACCATTACTTCATTTAATTTTTTCGCAACAATATGCTTGTGTATTGTTATATGTAATATTATTTCTTATGACAGACAGCGTTGTCAACTCTGGGCTTTTAGCACCGTTTTTAGAGCTTTTTGAAATTTTCGACGCGAACAATTTTGAACAAAAAGCACCGAGCTTTTTTAAACTAATTTTTGGTGCTTTTTATTTCTTGGCGGTGGCACTAAACCTAAAATTCAAAAAGAATATTCCCTATATAATATATATATATAAATTTTTTTTTTTGAAGAAGTCTAACATTTAAAAAACATAAGCACTGAAATTAAATGGAACATTTCAAAATATTCTAATAAGATTGTACAAAACTTGGTTGAAGAAGTACGTGCATTTTATTCTCAAACATTCACATTTCAAGCACAATTAATGGAAACAGTGTTTTGCCACACGACAAAGAAGACATAATGCAAGTATAGTCTAATAACGTAATATTTTGTAGTATATACAGTAAATTTCAGCTGATTTGTTTCTTTGTTGACGAAAAATATTAAATTTTTTATAATAACTTAAAAAGGTTTTGTCAAATTTATTTTAGAATTCACTGATTCTCATAGAATAAAAATGTGTATCGGATGCTTCAAATTTGAAGTTTTATGGATAAAATGCAAGGTCAACCGATTTCTATATTTTTTATAAACATAATTTTTTTATAAAAAAAAAATTTTAATTTAGTGCTTTTTAACTTAAATTACGCGTTTTTCCCTTATTTCAGTGCTTTTTGAAATTTAAAAGTTGACAACGCTGATGACAGACTATTTTTTTTTATGTCAACCTATACGAAAGCTGACATTTTTGCAACAAAGTTTGAGTTGATTAGAAGAAATAATCAACTGTCTATGATTAAGTTTGTTGGAAGTTGATTTGGAAGATTGGAGTCCAACAGAAGATCTTGCCAAGAAATATACAGCCACATTTCCAAAAAATTTAAACTTCAGAAAATTTTGCATACATTATTTATTTAAAGTACAACAATTTTTGATTATATTATACATACATATCGTTACCTTTATATAGAAAGACCCTAACTCAATTTTTTTTTAAATCGAGTTTTTTGTATATTTCGATAAAACAATTATGTTCGAAAAAATTCAGAAATTTCCATTTGAAAAAGAATGAGTTAGGGCCTTTCTATATTAAGGTAACGATATGTATGTACTACATGCTTACTTTTTCGATTAAGCAATGTATATATTGGTTTCTTTCCCAAATAGGCACATCATCGCTTTTCTCTTTCTTGGTTTTCTAAACGCCTTGTAGTTACGCTGGAGACGACTACCTCTTCCATATTTGTTTGCTTTAGTTCTGGCTCTGTCTCGTTTCTCAACTGGAACTTGTGTTGCCATATGCTGGAGATTACCTCTTCGATATTTGTGGCCTCTGGCAGTACTGACTGCTTAGTATTTCCGCTACAGCTTGCCTTGCCGTTCGCTGGAGATGAAATCATCTTTGACATTTGCAGCCCTTGGTACTGAATCTGTTTCGTATTTCCAATACAGCTTATCTTCTTCCACATTTGTGGCATTTGGCTCCTACTCTATTTTGTCTATCAACTGGAGCTTGCCTTACCATGCTCTGGGGATGACTACTCATTTCACATTTGTGATCAGAGCCAAGACTCTACCTTGACCCTTGACTAGAGATTGCCTTACCATTCAACATTTATGGCCTTTGGCTCTAACTTTACTTTGTCCCTCGACTAGAGTTTGCCTTACCACACGCTTGAGACTCTGTATAGATGTTGTTTTTTTCTTCCTGACTGCTTTTCTGCTGCGCACTTCGTAATCTGATGGTCTGGATTTCACTTTGGCAGTTACCTTATCTTGAGCACACGAAACCGTTTCTTCAATAACTAATGCCGCCGCTACACAAACCGCTTGACTATAATCTAGGTCACTAGCTTCATTTACTTCGCTGGAAACTTCTGGCAAACTTCGCTTACGTTCAACTTGTTGACACTGACCACTGTTGATTTCATCTTCTGCCTTCAGTTTTTCGTCAGCGTCTTCCTCTGTGGCAGAAATGTCTTCGTAGACGCTGTTCCCCAAGTCAGAAATCTATTCGTCTGATTTACTGACTTGCATAGCTAATTCCGCCGTGTCACAAACCGCTTGACTATCATCCAGGTGACGAGCTTCATTTACTTCGCTGGTAACTTCTGGTAAACTTCGCTCACGTTCAGCTTGTTGACACTGACAACTGTTGATTTCATCTTCTTCCTTCAGTTTTTTGTCAGCGTCTTTCTCTGTGCCAAAAATGTCTTCGTAGAAACTGTCCCCTAAGTCAAAAATCTCTTCGTCTGATTTACTGACTTGCATTTCTACACCATCTACCCGTCTGTTTACGTCTTCAGCAATTTCCTGAGGTTTTTCATTGCTGTCTCCAGATGATTCTTGAACGTTTGTCATAATCTTCGCTTTCCATTTGTCAAATGTGTGCGTACTCGCACTCTCTCGCTTTTGGCTCTTGAAGTTTCTCTCGACATCTCCAGAAATTTCATGTTGTCAGCTTCGATTTGAGCTCTCAATTCTCTTACTTTTCTCATAAAATCAACTAACTTTATCCTCATTTCCAAACGCTCTTTCTCTTCGAACTCATATACATATCTCGATTTCGATGTTGCGCCGCTTGAACTCCTGCAGTAGTCCCTCTTGTAGTTGTACTTTATTACCAGTTTTCGACAGTTTCCGCTTATTCAACTCTTCTTTGAGTTGCTCCACATACAGCTCCTGAAACTTCATTTTCCTCAAAACCAATTATTACGTTTAGATTTTTCAAACGTGTGTGGTTCTCCTTTTTGTATCACTCTTACTTTACGATTAACCCTTTTTAAACGTATCGCTTGTATTTGCAAATGCCACTTCTGACATCAAATGTTACGTTTTTCTATCTTTAAAAACGCTTTTACGTCCACCCGAAGATTTGCAAATGAATACAAGACCCGAGTGTAGTAATAAGGGTTAACAATGATACAAATTTTATTTACAAATTCACTTAAACTAAATTAATCAAGAGCTTAAATACACTAATACAACTTAAAGTACTAAATTACATACAAATATTCACAACTGGTTACCACTTTGCCTTCCTGACTGTAGTTTACGCACGTCTCTTAGCTGGCTGCGCTATTATTCATGTGGCACCTCTTTGTCTGCTGCTCGTAACACACGACACTCACTCTGCCAACACTCACAGTCGATACGCAAATAAAGACACACTGGCTCACTACTCCAGTCGACACGATAGACTCCACAATACTCTCATTCCATGACAGACTTTGCTGTCACTATAGACTGTCCTATAGTTTCTCCTTTTCCCACTCACGAGTAAGGCACAGACCGCTCTTAACTATCAACTCACCACTGTATCGTAGACTTTTATTAACTCACAACTTAATTATCAACTGACTTGTTTACTCGCAACTGGCTGACTTGTTCACAACTTGTTTGCAACTGACTCACAACTGTAACTCGTTCATAACACAACTAAAACTGACTAACTACCCTGCAGAAAGTGCGAATAGTGAAATTGTGGTGATTTACTAGTAACGTTGTCAGTAGTACTACTGACCAGGTGTACTTCAGGCAATGGTATCATCTATTGACATTTAATATTAGCTTTTCATTGAAAATCTACCACTAGACCATAGCACTACTGAGTTAGTAGTTCTTTCGGGACGACATGGAGACATTGGCACCAAAGATTCACTAGTAAATTTAAGAAGCTCTACTCTACAATCTCGGTATATCCTCTCTCGTTATCAATAGTAAACTTATAGTGATATATTTTCTTGTGACATTGTCAATAGTGCTACTGACTAGGTGTACCCCAGCCAATGCAAATGCCTATTGACAAATGACATATGGTTGTCATTCAAAATCTATCAGTAGACTTTAGCACTATTGAGAGGGTAGTTCTTTTACGACCATATGGAGATATTTGAACCGAAGATTCACTCGTAGATTTTAGTGACCCTCTTCTACATATATTTATTTAATATTATTGCACAACATAATAAAAAAGAAAAACAAAGTATTGACGCGTTCATTGATAATATCACCAGAAATACACTAAAACTCTCGTCTCTAATGTATCTCTACTCGCGCATAAAAGGAAAGTTGTCGACATTTTAACTAGTGCAATTGTCGCTGGAGAAAGAATATTGACATACAGACATATGGTTCTAGGTTGACTAGAGGGTATATACATACATATATATATATATATATATATGTTTCTACGTTTTTATGTATGTAAATAACACAATTTATGTATATATAGGTATGTAAATATGTATATATGTATTTCATATTTTTCAGCCTTTTACTAGCTTTAAGTTTCACCTAATAAAGGAAATATTTCACATGACAATAAAATATTTTACGAGAAGTACAAATTAAAATATGTTTGTCATTGAAGTGGCTCCATTTATGATCCTAGTATGCATGTTTCTGTCAGGTAGAAAAAAGTGTAAAATACCAGCATAAACGAGGATTCCAAAACATGACAAGCAAGCTAAACAACATGCGTTTTTTACATATTTTTTTAATAATGTGCATAGGAACTTTCATACATAGAAACTAGCATCGTACATATGTACAAATTTATGTAAATACACATAGTTTTCATGTAGAACTTCTCATATTGTTCTTCAAAATTCCTCATAGTGCTTCAAAGTACTAGAAAGCTACATATATTTTTTTGCAAATTGAGTTTAAAACTTTCTTCAAGCAAACATATTAACTTTAGTGTCCTATGACATTTTGATATATTAATTACTAAAAAATTTCATAATAAAAACTATTATAAATAACATTTCAAGTCAACTTCCACTAGCCGCAAAATTATTTTTTTGCCGCCGATAACAACTTAACTCCCTCGGTTTCTGATCAATTGCCAAATTATGCAAATATGAACATAAATAAAAATAGAAAATGTCTGGATAAAATGTTTTAATGGACCCTTCAGACGAAATTCGGGATGAGAATAAGTGAATTAAGTATTTTAAAAGTCTTATAATAGTATAAGTATGGGTTTTTTATGGGTTTCCATGCTTTTTCACTAATGAATTGTGTGTGCAAAAAAACTTTTCATATGAAAAGGTTTTGACATTTGTTTACACTTTTTCATAAAACGAGAATAAGTAATGATGTGTAACAGTGAAAACGTTTTGTTTCATTGCAATTGTTTTTTTTTCATATGAAATCATTTTAATTTTGTTTTAATTTTTTCACTGAACTAGAATCAGCAACACTATGAAAAGATGAAAAAAGTTTTCATTTCTCATTATCACAGAACCAAAATCGACCCCCAGGACTCTCAAATACAGTACTTTTCTGTATAATACAGACCGGATGGTCACCGTAGCTATAACTCTAGTTTTTCTAAGAAACTTTGGGTAAAGGTTACCTGATAATCCGAATTAGCAACAGTGAAATGCGCATAGATTCCAGCTTAATCCGTCAATAATCAATTTCAATGTATTTTTAATAAAAAAAAATATTTTACTAATAAGTAAAATATTAACTGCCAGTTTATAGAAGCCATGTAAAAATTCTCGTCTGCCAATTTATATTGAAAACAAAATAAAAGCACTCAAAATTTGTTTTTGTTTCAATATAAAAAGACAACCGATAAATTTTACATGGCTTCTATAAACTGGCAGAAATTTGGGATTATTAGTGCGTTTAAAAAATTTTAAATTTAAATTTTAACAATTTTCATAAAAAACACTAATTTAATACTTATTGTTAGTACATTTTTGAAGATACAATATATAAATATGTATATGTTTTAAAAAATATATACTATGTACTTAATTAAATAATTTGTTGTTTTACATAAACAAAAAATAAGTTTTAAAATTTTTTAAACGCACTAATAATCCCAAATAAATATTTTACTTATTAAGTAAAATATTTTTTTTTTATTAAAAATACATTGAAATTGATTATTGAGGGGCTTAGTTGGATCCTATGCGCTGTTGCTAATGCAGATCATCAGGGAACCTTTACCCAAAGCTTCTTAGAACAACTAGAGTTATTATATTATAAACTTTCATTTAAACAAATGAGATGCTCAATAACAAATAACAAAGTTGAAACAAGAACTCAATAATCAACATGTCTTTTATTTTCTTACTTTACTATTGCTACATTGGCTGACTGTTTTTCAGCTTCAAATTGTAGTCGTAAGAGTATGTAAAAGAAAATAAATGTAAATAACAACAACAGCTATTTAAGAATAGAGTGTTGCCACACATGTATTTTTTTGATCGGGTGCAGTCAATGTTAATAATTAGTGTTTTTTTTATGGGAATTGTTACAATTTAAGTTTAAAATTTTTTAAACGCACTAATAATCCCAAATTAATATTTGGTGGTTGTTTACCTTTTGCTTTTCGTTTTAATTGGCATATATGTATGTACGTAGGCATGTGTATCTTCTAAATAAGTAGACGCTTTTTGTTGTTGTTTTTGCTTGCTTACGTTTAATCAAGCTTGTATGTGCTACGCACGTATTTAGTTGTTTGCTGCTATTCTAGATTATTATTTGCATTGACCCTGAAGTAATATTTTGGCGTAACACTTACAATTACCCTGTTGGAATATTTTTGTGTAATACTGCATTAAACCTGTCGACGACCATTTTCGTAACAATATGTTTATATACATGTTTATATAACATAAGAGATATTTCCATACTTTTCTTTTATACTGTGATTGAAACATCGAAAGTTACTACAGCGACTGAATTTATCAAGTAACAGATACTGGAAATATAGTTCTTTCATACAAACCGAGTAAAACGACGGTTACCAGGTAAATAAGATCCTGAACTTGTGATCCGGAAGTAGTGCAAATTTGTATAATTTCTAATCATTTTAACATAGAGTTGACATTGGAAAAAGTTCTCTTTTTTATCTTCAATAATTCACATTCAGTGAGTCCGAAGTCATGTTCATGATGATGAAGCAGTCTGAGTTTTGGTATGTTTTTATCTTAAATTTCTTATAAATCAAGATATATTTTATAAATAAAAATCTAATTGATAACATTGATTTTAGTTTTCCTAAAAAATCATGACATATAAGTATTTTAGAAAACTATAATATGATCTCCAATTTTGTATAAGTGAAAAAAGTAAAGTAATACGAAAATGAGTCGAAATCGTATTGCTTGGAAGAGAAATATTATTGCGGCAACAATTATATTCGCATTGGGGAAGTTTCCCCCTTTGGGAGAGTTTGCGAGGGCAGGGCGATACTTCGAAGAAATACGAATGCAATACTTTTAGAAGATAAAATTGTGAAACTGCTAGATAATCATCTAATAGAATTATTATTTGACATTGCCAGATTATATTTCGGAAGATAAATTATTTATATATAACGATAGATTATATCCGAAATTACAATTTGGCTAAGTTATTTGCAGAAAGAAACGTTTTAAAAACGATCGTTTTGAAAAGTGTGACGAATTCGGATCAATTTTATGTATCATTTTTAATTCATCACAAACCTGATTATAACTGGTATTTTATAATCAGGTTTGAACAAAATCAACAATTGTTTATCTAGTTTTTCGACCTTTTTTATATGTTCAATGAAACTATTTTTTAAGCTTTAGGTCAGTTAATTTTATATATTTTTAGTTTTATATCGATATTTCGTTAACCTTTGGTTAATATAATCCTGAAGAAGTTAACCAAAGGTTAACGAAATATCGATATAAAACTAAAAATATATAAAATTTACTGACCTAAAGCTTAAAAAATAGATTCATTGAACAAAATCAACAATTTAATATCACAAAATACCTTTTTTAAGGAAAAAGTAAATAGTCAAAACATTTTATGTATGTAAATAATGAGCTCTAGGTCACTTTTAACGTTATAAATATTTATTATTGATTTGTAAACATCTATACGCTAGGGGGTAAAAATCTTTTGACTTTGATTTCTTTGCTGAGATTTCTTTGCTTTTTGCTTTTGCATTGTCAAATCGGTGTGAGCTATGTATGAGTGTATTAGTGTTTGAAAGAAGCAATACCAAGCAGAGAAACAAGTCGACCGGCTCGAAGCCGACGGTGCGCCGCCGCCGGTTATTTTTCTGTATATTTCCGTACACCAAAGGTGAAAATGAACCTAAGAGCTACGGACTTGAAATTTGGACAAAATATGTAGACATTTGGCCACTACAACAACAAATACATGAGACTTAAAAAATAAAGGGTGTTCCAAAATGAGCAACGAAAAATGTTAAAATCCCATGTAATATACATACAATTGTATGTACATATATACGCTTGAAATTTTAAAAGTTAGTGTATTTTTATACAGACTACAACAATTAACACTAAATTTAAAAAATTTAAATCAATGGGTTTTCCATCAGTTAATGCAATTTTGACTTTGTAATTTTGACAACTGGCTTTATCTTGGAAACCGTAAGACTAAAACTCTTCAAATTTTCAAAAACGGTAAAACTAAAAAATCAAAAAAATATAAAATCGCCAAAACGAAAAAAAAGCACCAAATTAAAAAAAATCTCTAGGACTAAAATAAATCGCGAAAAACCGCAAAAATCGCCAAAATTAAAAAATCCTTAAACAAAAAAATCGCCAATATGAAAAAATCGCCAAAATGAAAAAATCGCCTAAATAAAAAAACCCCAAAAACAGAAAAAAATCGCCAAAATGAAAAAAACCTCAAAAAAACAGTAAAAAATCGCCAAAAACGAAAAAAAATTCGAAAATTAAAAAAACCCAAAAAGAGAAAAAACGCCAAAACGAGAAAAAAGCGATAAAACTGAAAAAAATTGTTTAAACTGAAAAAACTTAAAGAATTAAGAAAGCTAAATCAAAAAAAAAATGATCTAAGCCAAATGTGCGCGAGTCAAAGTCGCACTTTACTGATTTTATTTTAATTGCAATGCGTACACAACAACAAGAACAGGAACAACTATACGATGAACAACAGGAATTAAAAATTAAAAAGTAAAAGTAAAGGCATTTACCATAGATGAGCACTGCAGTACCACTAAAGTTTCAGTAAAAACAAAAAAATTACTAAAATTTTTTTCAACAATTTTTATAAATTGCCTAAATGATTTGTTATATGATGAGGTACATTGAATTTTCAGTAATCAATAATGCCCGTATTCATAATGAAATTCTACCAAGTGGCTAAATGTTTTTCATACAAAAGTTTCAAAATTTGAATGAAAAAACTTTGCCACTTGCTACGGCCCTACGATTTTACTAGTAATGCAAATTAAATTTCATTAGCAGTAAAAATTTACTGAATTTTTTTAGTAGTCAGTAAATTTACTGCTTACTGCAATTTTGAATGCAGTACATATGCATATACTGCAGTGTGCCCATTTACTAACCAAATAAGTTTAATAAAACAAACAAAAACCAACAAATTAATATGAATTTACAATATTGAAAGTTTTGATACTTTTAATTAATTAATTTAAAAAAAGATACTAAAAGCATAAGTACTTCCAACTTAAAAAAATTTTCATTACTGGATGCTTACACATCTCCTCTGTGATCGGACTCACATTGCTTTTTGTTATATAATGTCGATATATCGATATCCTCCGGATATCTTCTTCAGAACGATATCTTTAAATAAATTAAAAATAAATATATATATATTAAATAAAATTTTTTTTGTGATGAAATTTAATAAATATTTTGTTTTTTGATATTTCAAATTAATTTTTCTTTTTGTTATTTGAAAATCAAAAGGAAATTTCAATTGAAAAATGAGGAAATAAATATTGTAACTTCCAAATTTGAAAATTATTATTTGAAACACCCTATTACTTATTTCCTATTTTGTTCTGCCTTGAAATTTATTCTTTTATCTAACGGTACTTTAATTATTTCCAACATTTCTAACATAAAACGACGCTTATATTTATTTTCTGAATTTAAAATTGATACATTTTCAAAATCAGGATAGTGATTTGTGTTGCGGCAATGTAAAGATAATGCTGTTTTTTGTGAAGATGTATAGTTTCTGTATTTAAGATTTGATTTATGGCGAGTTATTCTTGTCTTAAGTTTCTTCTTTGTTGTACCTATATAAACTTTACTACAAATTCCATTATCATTTCCTTTGCATGGTATTTTGTATACAACATTTGACCTATCTAGTTTATCTATCTTATTTTTTTATTGCTGAATAATCTATTTAAGGTATTATATGTTTTGTGAAGAATATTTGCAAGCAACGAATATTTCCGTAGAAAATTTTTGTGCGAATTTCGTGATATCATCAATTTACTCACCTCCCAGATTTTCAGTTACAGAATATCAGTATGAGAAGTTCTACAAATCGCTTGGATCTTGTTTCGTGGCAGCTGGTGACTACAATGCAAAACATACGTACTGGGGATCGCTTCTTGTTATACCTAAAGGTCGAGCCTTGTTTAATACAATTTCAAAAATGGGCTTAGATGTTATTTCGAGTGGGGAGCCTACTTACTGGCCTACTGACGTAAGAAAAATTCCAGATCTTATAGATTTTGCAGTCACTAAAAATATTCATAGGGACTTAATTCACGTAGAGGCCTCTCTAGATCTGTCCTCCGATCACTTCCAACAATAGTTACAATTTTCAACCCACTAAGGAGTGATTTAACTAACTCATATGTGAAGATGATTAATGGAATCAACTGGCTGGCATTCAAAAAATATCTTAGTAGCCACTACGTAGAAAATATTCAGCTTAGATCATGCGATGATATTGAACTTAACATTGCCAATCTTAACGAAAATATTAAACAGCCTGCTGAACACGCCACTACCTTCTATCCACAGACCAGCTTTAACAGAATTTATTCTACGGAAATTGAACGTCGTGTATGTGAAAAAAGAAGAGCTAGAAGAGAATGGTAACAACACAGATCACCCCTAAATAAAATCAGACTTAAAGAATGTACTAAACGACTCAAAGAGCTGCTATCGTCGGAAAAAACTGCACTACTGGAAAATTATTTAGAAGGTCCGCATCTAATTACTCTTCATGGCGCGCTACTAGAAATCTTAAACGACCCGTTGATATTAAATCATCACTGCGTGCCGCAACCGGAAGCTGGGCAAGAAGCGATAGTGAGAAAGGTAATTTATTTTCTGAGCATTTAAAATCTGTATTCACTCCCAATTCATGTACGGGTGCTGCTGATTTACCGAGTGTTTAAGATGCGTGAAGTACAAAAAGTAATTGCTGAGCTCAACCCGAAAAAAGCTCCAGGTATTGATGGCTTTAGTAACAAAATGCTCATGAAATTGCCTCATATTGCAATAAGAGTCCTGCAATTTATTTTTAATGATATTTTAAGAATGCAGTATTTTTCACATAACTGGAAACTTGCCAAGATCAAAATGATTCTAAAGGCTGGCAAAGTTCTTACCAAGACTGAGTCATATAGGCCTATTAACTTGCTACTTACAATCTCAAAGCTTTTCGAAAAGCTGCTCATGACTAAATTGTTTTAACTGATAATGGGTGCATCCCTGACCATCAATTTGAATCCAGAAGTCAGCACAGCACGATTGAACAAACGCATAGACTGGTCCAAGTTGTAAGAAGAACATTTGAAGAAAAAAAGTATTGTTCTGCTATCTTTATTGATGTTTCTCAGGCGTTTGATAAAGTATGGCACGAAGGCCTAGTTTTAAAATTGAAGACATATCTGCCAATAAGCATTCAAAAGCTTTTGGAAAGTTATATTCTTAATAGGAAGTTCACTGTTGTGGAAGGAGAGTTCATGAGTGTGCCCGAATCTATATCTTCTGGTGTGCCACAGGGTAGTATTCTGGGTCCTGTCTTGTATTTAATATTTACTTGTGATATACCTGTGAGCAATAATATCCATATTTCTACATTTGCCGATGATACAGCCTGTATGAGTTTGCACGAAAACCCTTACGAGGCATCCCGCAATCTCCAGGAATATATTACCCAGCTGGAAATATGGTTGAACTTATGGAGAATTAAAGTCAATGAACAAAAGTATGTCCATATAACGTTCACCCTAAGAATAGATACTTGCTCCCCCATTCGAATCAACAATCAAAATATTCCGCAACATTCCCAAGTGAAATACCTTGGTATACACCTTGATCGAAGGCTTACATGGAAACATCATATTGACTCTACATTAACTCAGATGAAACTTAAGTTAACCCTACTATTCATAACCGGGTACCCGTGTACCTTTTTTGACTTTAAAGTGCTGCTGTGCCTAAAATTTTTGAGATATGGACATAAAACTCCGAATCATGAGAGATTTTGGCTAAACTAAGATTTAAATACGAAAAAATTCAAAATATTTTCAATATTTTCTTTAAAAAATGATTTTAAATGTTTTACCCCCATAAACACACAACCGGGTCCCCGGGTACCCTAATGCAATTCCTATGTAAATGCCTGACATGTAAATGAAAAAACGTTTTTTTTTTGTGTTGTTTTTATTGGAAATAAATGTCTTTTTTATTTATTTTATCATATTTTATATATATTATATTATAATTCATCCGAATCTCTATCGTTGTTATTGTGGCAATTGTAGCATTTAGTAATTGTTATGGCGTGCTCATCGCATATCGGCGTGCTACATATGCTGCAATTTTTTCTAGTTTTTCTTCTGCGCTTATTTGGAAGAAGGTTGCACATGTAGCACACGCCCGTATGTACTTTTCTGCCCCTTTGTCGTGCTGACGGAGATGTTGACGGACCTGCAGCTCAAAGCACACTCCCAACGGCCTTCCGATGATGCTTTCAATTGCATTTTTTGTTGAAAATTGGCGCACGCTTTGCACATTTCTATTTTCTATAACAGGAATGCACAGGTTTTCTGCCAGTTGACGCAGGAAATTCTTCCTGCGCGTCGTGGTGTATCGTGCAGTTGGATTATTTCCATAATATATGATGTGTGATGCAAATGCGCTCACATCAATGATGTTATAGAAAAATGCCATCGGTCATCTTCTTGTTTGTCGCTGGGTCGTGTATTCTTGGAGCGTTTGGTCCATTACGTCCACCCCACCTTTTGTTTGGTTATAAAAATTTATAATTTCTGGTTTCCCATTCTCGTCAATTTGTGCATCATCATGCATACTAGAAAGAAGGATGACCGAGTTGGACTTCCGCTGCTTATATGAGAGTAGTGCTACGTTGTCGTAGAAGCCAAATAAACTTGAACCAACGTCTTTTTTTGTCTTCTTTCATCTCCGCAGGGATGTAAGCTTTGTTGCGGCGGAGTGTACCCACAATGCTGAGCTTTTCTACTTTTAGTTGCCTAGCCAACGGCAGCGTCGTAAAAAAATTATCCATTGTTATATTTCGTCCGCTACTGTAGTATGGCCCAACTAAATCTCTCACCACTCTTTCGCCAACACCAACTTCACGACCAGTTTCTTGTTTGCCAATATATATTAGGCCATGAAGTGGATATGAGTTTTTGGCATCGCAAATCCACCATACTTTTATGCCATATTTTGCTGGCTTCGAGGGTATATATTGGGTGAATTTGGTTCTACCACGGTATGGATATAATTGTTCATCAATGGTCAAATATTCTGATGACACATAATATCTGGCAAGATTTGCATTGAGCATTATCCAAATATCGCGAATTGGCGCCGCTTTGTCTTGAGCTGCCGCTCTACCCGTGTTCTGCGGTCGTCAAACCGCATAAAACGCAGCAAATCGAAAAACCTGTTTATTCCCATGGTGGCGCGGAATATTGGGTGAGCCTGTGACGTCCACAAATCTCTTGCGTTTTTGTCATTAGAATGATTTGTGCCAGCCATCAAAATCATTCCAATGAACGCATAAATTTCGTTGATTGTCGTGTCTTTCCACTTCAACTGACGTCTATTGGGATTCGCTTCATTTTACGCATTATATGTGGCATGCGCTTTTCTATTTGTGTGGCGCACTATTATATCCACCATTTCCACTGTGAGGTATGATTTGAAACACTGCAAAGGCGTCATATTTTCAGTAATCTGCGCTGGACCACAGCGGTCTCTGTATATATTGTGGCTTCTCACTTGTTGGCAACTATGTGGTGTTCGCTGCCATTGTGTGCCGTCACGTGCAGTCATGTAGTCTGCTGGGTTTGTTGTTGGTTCATCTTCTTGCATATCATCATCTTCACTTTCATCATCAACGAAAATTTCCTCTGGTGCGTCAATAGCAGCTGCAATTTCGTTTGCGTTTTCAACATTCAAATCTTCATTCTCTGATTCCGAAACTTCGCCAGTATAGGACACATTTCCTTCATTTTGGTCTTGCTTCATCACTCAAATTCCAGTATTCCCTTGTAGACAAATATCGGTCGTTGCGGCTCATTTTTCACCAACTTCATTGTTCAAATATTCAACACAGACTGGCGAAGCAAATGAAATATTTCAATTTTACGACACAAATGAACATCTGCTATCTAATTCAAAAACAATTAAGCAAGTAGGTACCGAAAATAAGCAAATAAACAACCCTTACATAAAACCAGTTTCTGCCTACTTGTGTCGCTTTAGGTACTTATATACGAACAGAAACCAGTTTTTTTCCAAATATCAAATTTATACAGTTGAGAACGCAAAATATAATCAACAACAAAAATATTTAAGGGAAAATATTATTTTATTTCAATAAACGCAAAACAACCTACTTCGGGTACCCGGGTACCTGGTTATGAAATTAAAGGAGTTTTGCTGGTTATGAATCGTACGGTTAACTCAAATATATTGGTTGATTGGTAGAAATTCAACACTCAGCCTAGACTGCAAAGTTTTACTATACAAGTCGCGTTTTAAGCCAATATGGTGCTACGGAATTCAGTTATGGGGCACTGCTTCAGCTTCCAATGTCGAGAGAATCCAACGAAGGAAAAACAAAATTTTATGGTTAATAATATCGGCTCCATGGTACATCCAAAATTCTATTATACATCGTGATTTAAATATGCCACTAGTGACTGAAGAAATTGAAAAATTCGCAGGCAAAATTTAACAAAACTCGAATCGTCCGCTTGCTCGTAATACTCTGATCTTTACTGGACACATCCGCCTAAAAAAGAGGGACACACGGGCTCTTATACCGAACACTCTAGATGGGACTACTACACTTTTTTCCCCTTTTTTGATTATCACTACTAATGTATTATTTATAACTATCACTAAGTTTATGTCCGACACTGGTCGGGCCTAATAATTTTTTTTATAGATTTAAGATTTGAATACTTATTGTTAGTTCATATAAGAAGATACAATAAATAAATACATGCATTAAAAAAAACATTTTGAACTGTTCATTAAAAAAGTTTCGCTAAAATGAAAATATTTTATTATCAAAAAATAATGCTTTGATGATTTTCTTCCAAATGATAAAAATAACATATTGTATATACATATATCTTCTAGGCAACATATCTTCCAAATGTTTGTAGGGTATTAATTAACTTATGAATGTTGATTCCAAAAAAGTCAAGAATACACACATCTTCATATTTCGGAAGTAGAGAAAAGTAGTCCCTGGATAATTACTTCCAATTTTATTGACTGGGTATGCTTACTTTACAGCAAATAATTCTACCACTTTAATTTTTTTATATCTTCGCCCTTTTTTTTAGAAAAAGAAAACTCATTTTTTTGGCAATTTTATTATCTATATGCTTCTTTTAGGAAAATATACAATATTTGGAATTGATTGCTAATTGTTTGTTTTTGTCGCTTTTTTTATTAATATTTACCAAATACCTATACCAATACTAATAAATAACTTTGAAGCAGAAGTGCTCAACTGCAGTGTTGTCAAATTTTTCTGACCTCTTTCGCCAAAGTAATTTAAAAAATCGCTAAAAGTCTCCAAAATCAATTTTATGTAGTTTTTCTTAGCATGTATTTCATAATAAATTTATTTTTATAAAACAATCGCCAAAAGTAAAAATAAAATCCCCAAAAATTATTTCTTGTAATTTTTTTCTTATTCAAACTCAAAACTCATTAATTAAGTAAGTTAAATTTTGCCATAAAAATTGCCAACAAATTTATTTATTTCCATATTGCCATATCAAAAATTTAGAAGACAAACAAGTTGAAAATTGCCACGTTTGGGGATAAGTCGGCACATTTGACAACCCTGCTCAAATGTTTAAAACCGTGATCACAGTCACTGTTTAATTTACTGCTACTCTTGACATTAGTATTTCTTAAAATACGCAACTGCTACAAACAAATATTTCTAAACTGTGATCACGGTGATTTAGAAATTACGTTCATTAAGAGAAACATTATTACAAAGTCACGGGATCGCTCATATCTAATGTCCATGTACCCTCATTTTTCGGGTCCGAGCCATATATGTATAGGGTATCAGATATGCTTCATACATGGGTATGTATTTTTTTTTAGTTGGCAAAGCTTTAAATATGGAAATTTCCACAGAAAAACAAAATTTTTGTTTGAAAACCAAGTTGTGTTACAAAGTAACGTAACGTGAAAAAAGGTGGACTTTTGTATAAATAAACTCAACATATACATCCAAATAAAATTTCCCGTGTATAAAAACTTGAAAATAGGATTGGATGTATTTTGATTAAAAAGAAATATTCTACATAATTGGCATTGTCCTACTTTATTTTATTTTATTTATTGTTATTTAATAGTATTTTTTGTACCTTTTTCTACATTACTCTTATGTACTTTTTCCGATAACTATCTTTATAGAGCTCCAGCTCATATGCTACCACCCGTAATGGCTTCCATGTATTCTCCCTCGACATCTTTTCAGTCATTGTTAGCCAATATGACAGCTGTACCTAGACCACCGCAGATGCCAATCAAACGAACAATGTATATAGGTCCACTTGACTTGCAGTCACCAAATCATGTTAAGTCCAAGCCACCCACGTCGCCCTCTTCTGTTATATCACAAACTGGAACAACAGTCACAAAACAATCATCAGGCCTCAGTTTACCACCAGCTGTAGCAGCTCTAACACTAACCAATGTACCACAGACAGTCGTAGTCATGTCACATCATTCCCCCCAACATCAACACTGTTCCAAACAAACGGATGTCATACGTTCTTCAACGCCACCAGAAGATCGTCGGTCATCCTCCATTGCTGCATTACGGCTAAAGGCTCGCGAGCATGAGCTCAAGCTTGAAATGCTGCGACAGAACGGCCATGGCGATTTTCTCAGCTAATGATCGTTAACATGGCTTCTTGTTTGTAGTAACAGTGTAAGATTTTAGTTAATTTATTAAAAAAAACTACTTGATAATTGATTGTACTATATGTTTAATCATTGTATTAATTGTACTATATGTTTAATCATTTACTGAAAATTTTAAATAATTTGTGACTGCAAAGTGTTCATTAACTTACTATTTTCACATGCAAGTAACTCAATACATCGAAACTTTTTTACTAATACAAGCATACTGCTGCAAGTAGTGGGCTCACCGTCAAGAGATTTTCTCTACAAGTATTTTAATTTTAATGGATAGCTTACATGGAATCATTTTTAAAATATTATTATTTCAACTTATATACAGAAAATATAATATAAAAAATAAAATAATGTAATCAAATATGATTTATTATATACGTTCTTCTCTTAATTTGCTTCCGTGCAATGATCTTATGCTAAGGACTTGGCATCAAAAACCCATACAGACACACAAAAATAGAAAAAACATACGAAACACTTTTCTTTGTAACCTTTGTCTTCCAAGACATTTTCAAAATAAACTTGTAATTGCATGTTTAAATAATCAAACAAGTTGCATGTGCTTTTATTATTTCCTTCGATGTGTCGGTTAATACATATGTAGTATACCTCACTTACTGCACTGCCTCATAATTAGGGAGTTCACAATAGCGTTTTTATATATCTATTAATATTGCAACGTTTCAATTTTAATACTTTAATATGGTCTGGCAAGTTCGTTGTTTTTGTTTTGTGTGTAAATCAAATTAATTATTATGTGGCAAATTTAACAGTATAAAAAGCATGCCATTTCCAATATGGCAATATGGTAATATTAAACTAAACATGTTAAAACTGATGTAGTTGATGAAGAAATAATTTGTATTTTTCGCAGAAAAAAAGTTATTTTGATAAATTTCTACAATAATAATTTTCAATTAAAAACATTTTGTTATTTTAATACGCACGGAAGAAAATAATTCAGTCTCTCATAAGCATTCGTACAAACATGCATTTAACTCTCGCTCTCTCTCATATTATACACTAATAAATAAATAATTAGGGAATTCACAATAGCGTTTTAAAATGTGTCTTAATATTGCAACATTTCAATTTTAATACTTTTATATGGTCTGGCAAGTTTGTTGTTTTTGTTTAGTATGTAAATCAAATTAGTTACCATGTGGCAAATTTAACAGTTGGGAGTTCACAATAGCGTTTTAAAATGTGTCTTAAGGTAGAATTAGTAAAATCGTATAGTGATGTTGCGTGTCAGCTGACAAAAACCGTACCATATACAATGCATGTTACTAGTTATAAAATATGTGGTGGTAGCACTGCTGACGTAGGAATCTGCAGAAAACAGATTTTTCTGTAGCGAATGTCAAAAACGCCGTATTTAATGCCAGACAAAAAAAATGTGCTATGCAAACTGTTACATTTTCTATAACTTGTGCACAAAGTAGAACGATACGACAAGCTGTAAAGTAGAATGATACGATTTTACTAATTCTACCTTTAATATTGCAACGTTTCAATTTATTTAATTTAATATAGTCTGACAAGTTTGTTGCTTTTGTTTTGTATGTAAATCAAATTAATTACCATGTGGCAAATTTAACAGTATAAAAAGCATGTAATTTTCAATATGGTAATGTTAAACTAAACATGTTATAACTGTTAACGCAGATGTAGTTGATGAAAAATATTTGTATTTTTCGCAGAACAAAAGTTATTTTGATAAATTTATACAATAATAATTTCTAATTAAATTTTTTTGTTATTTTAATACGTACGGAAGAAAATAATTCAGTCTCTCATAAGCATTTGTACAAACATGCATTTTACTCTCCCTCTCGTATTATACACTAATATATAAATAATATAAAGATGTATGTGTGTTTGCTTGACTTTGTGTATTTATATCAGTGGTGCCAATTTTTTAAAGCAAAAAGCACTGTTCGGTTATGAAAAAAGCACTAAATGCAATAAATATGTTTGTATGTACATACATATGTGCAGGATAAAGATTTGAACTCAAAATTTTATTTTTACTCTCTTATATATTAAATTAAATCATCCACTATAGCCGAAATATTAAAACACTTGAATAAAATATTCCTAACGTTATGTAGCGATTTAGCTCTAAAATTACTTTTTTCGTGATAGCCATTTCTGTACACTGGGAATGAAATATATGTTGTTCCCTATCTGTCTTTCATCCAATTAAATAAATAAGGCAAATAAAACATTCCGTATCAAAAAAGGGTCTAATGATTAGACTCTAATCAGATATTTTTGACATAAAAAATTTATATTATTGTATTATGCATACAACCAAGACGTTACGTCCAATTCTCAAACTTCATATTCTTATTAAGTTTTTTCAGTATTTTTATAGGAAATCTGATAATAAGGAAGGAACGCAAAGAAGCAAGTACAGTCACATTGTTAGCTTGAGTATGTGTGTATGTGTTTAAATGTAGAGTTTCAAAGAAGTGTAAAAATCTTAATTCGAGTTTTTTAGGAAGCTACTAGACTATCACAAATTTATATTTAGTCTAATTGTAAAACGTACTAAAAGCACTAAATTCATAGTTAAAAAAGCACCAATTTAGTGCCTTTTAAAAAAGCACCAACTTGAAAATATGCGCACTGCTATGACTTAAAAAGCACTAAATCTAGTGCTAAAGGCACTAAATGGGCATCACTGATTTATATCGTTGCCTGCTCACAATAAACAAATTAAGATGGCGCATTATTACCACATTAAAATTTTTAAACCTATACTCATTGTGAATTCCCTAATTATAAAGATGGATGTGTGTTTGCCTAACTTTGATGTGTATTTATATCGTTGCCAGCTCACAATGAAAAAATTAGGATGGAGTAATATTGCCACATTTAAATTTTAATACACTCATTGTGAATTCCCTAAATATAATAGCATTGCAATTTGCAACACAGATGATTGTAATATTTAGCAGAACGCTTATTATATAAAATTTAAATAACACGCTTTTGGTTTCATTACAAAATTATGTTATTATAAATGGTCAGTACAAGTAAAGACAAAGAAATGCAAAAATAGTAAAATGGAAAACTAGTATATATGTAAGTAGAATGAATTATTGAATAAAACCAGACTTTGATTGAAAGACATAAACCGGCAAAAAGCCTGCCTTGTTTTAAATTAAATTCTCATTTTTCTGGTAGTTCCTTTGAACTCCTACTTATAAGCTGCATAAAAACAATAACTGGGTAGCAGATCTCACACAACACACAACATAATCTTTTGTACATTAGACTATACTTTAACATTTACATGGCGATCCTGATATAACATAAAATCTTTTTAACTATAATCTTTACATAACCTTATAACTTTCCATGACGATCCTGTAATCACGATTCTGAGACCACTGCAATCACGATCCTGAGACCACAAACATACTTTAATTAAAAATAATTAACAAGATATCTTCAACAAATACAAAATACATACAAAATTTTTTTTATAACTTGTCAACACTAAGCAACAACATTTCGAATATATTCAAAATAAGTTTTTTGAGTTACAACCAAAATCAGTTTACCTTTCTTAATATTAGAATAAATTGTTATTTTTTTAACAAAAACATTTTAGCTCTTGTGGCGGCAAAAGTCATACTTCGTTTTTATCACACTGTATTTAATTATTACTTGAATAATTAATTTAAACTGTATCAATTTCCTTATTTGATAAGCTATTTTAATTAATTATTTTAATTAAGTATTCGCGTGCCTGTTGAAAATGTTAGCAGTGATGCTAAAAGTAGGGAATTTTCCTTTTTTGTGGGGATTTTTCTGTAAAATTTTGTGCGTAGGGAAAAAAGGACAGATTTTTTATTATATTTTTTATTTTATTATAAAATGTAAAAATATTTCGATGATTTTTTTTAGGAGTTGAAGTTTTTCACATATCTTAAAATTTGTTTGCAGAAACCGTATATTATGAATCCTAACAATCTGGAAATCACTTATAATATCTATAGTTAAATGTGGAAAATCGCAAAAATAATATAAATGTGTATACAGGGTGCTTTTTTTGTGCCTATCACTCCTTATGTATGTATTATTAATAACTATCACTTAGTTTATGTCCGACATTGGTTGGGCCTAATAATTATACTTTAGATTAAGATTTGAATACTTATTGTTAGTTCATATTTGAAGATACAATAAATAAAAAAAATTGTCTTAAAAAAATACAGGATACACGTGCATAAGAACCTTATTTTTAAAGCTGGTTTATCAAATGTGAAATGAAAACGGACAATGCATGTTAATGTTTGTATATGCATGCATATTGCGTTTGTTTGACAGATAGTTGCAAAGAAAAAGAAATGGTTTTGCATTATGTAAACTAACTTGCCTATGAAACGTATAAAATTGTGTTGCCAATGATCCACAAACTGATCTTTTTTATACTTGAACATTCTACGAAAATACTTAATAAAAAATAAATAAAATAGTTATGTTTAAGATAAACACAAGGAATAGTTTCATAAAAAAAATGGAGCCACACAATCTAACAATCAATTTAATACAAATTGGTATTTACTATGTATTCTACTGCTTGACTTAAACCAAATTTTTCAGAACTAAGTACGTTTACTGAAAGATCTCACCCACAACGCAACCGATAAATTTATTGCTTTTAATGTACAACTACACATTTTAACAAAATACATTCTAAGAAGTTGTATAAGTAATATTTTTGTACCATAATTTTTAGTACAATTTTCATATGGATCTAGGAATGTATATAGACTGTACATATCCCTTTTTAGTTTGTTCTTGTTAATTAATGTTTAAATTACTTCTCTACTTGGTACCCAACTAAGGCTATATATATTCTGTTTGTACATTATATGAAATAAAAATTGGTAAAATGTGTACAATATTCACTAAATATACATGTACATATTTGTTTTGGTTGCTACATATAATTAATTTTCAGCGTATGGAAAAATGTAGGGAAAATATTTTTGGTTGGAGGGAAAAAAGAGATTTGTTTCCAACGCGAAGGGAATTTCAAAAATGTTCACTGGCATCACTGAATGTAAGACAAAAGCCGGATAAAGGTTTGTAATCACTCTGGTTATTTGTTTTACTTTTAAAACGTAAGGCTTGTTTACCATTTGTTTGTAACCACAGTATAAATATCATATATTTTGTTTGTTTATTTTAGTATATAGAGCACTCGCTGCTCATAAACCGGTGGCGCACTGACGCTGTTGTAACCACAGTAGGCTCATCATTTTTCAAGCAGGTTTTATCGGTCGTTACTGTGTATAGCAATCGCAGAGTAGCATACTGGTGGTATATTTAACATTAGTAGTTACAGTACATTAAATTCACTTTTAAATAAATACGATTTTTAAAGTTTTTATGCCAATTCTCTGTTTTCTCTTTCTTTGGGTCCCATTAAAATTAAATAAATTTTTGTGACGAACACTGATGAAATGTCATTACAATGGACGTTTGGGTACCAACAAACACCAAACTATGCTGCAATACCACGACTTACAGCAATAAGCGCCCATGTCACCTCCTACTTCTGCCTTTTCATCATTCTCTTCTTCTACCCCGATATCGACCCTTAGTTCATACGCATACGTGGTCCTAGAAAGTGCATGCTGCGGTCAAAGAAGCTCTACAAAAACAGTGCGGAAACAAACACAACAGCGTTTGAAGACTGTGTCACGGTTCTCGTTTACCTTCATAGTGAACAGACAATTAGCATATTTTTTCTCACAAACTTACTAAACAAACAAAAAATTAAAAAAAAATTTCCGTACCATATATTATTCGTAATCAGAGCTCGCAAAATATGCTCAACCAAATTTCTCTGTGCGGTCTTCACATTCAAAAGACCTAAAAAAATGAGACGGAATCACTCAGTGTCTGAACAGCAACCATCTTTCTCGTTTCAATCGTGTTATCGCTCCCGGGTTATGGATTGAGCGTAACACACGAATCGGTCTCTTACTGACCGCATGATACGAACAGAATCGTTATTTGCTCAGCTTTTGAGGGTCAGTAAGTGAGCCAAACAAGCAAAGTGTTAGCAGAAAATGTCTTTATTTTTGTTGTTGCGTTTGCTTTATGGTGTTGCCTTAGATATTTCGTCACAGGCAAAGCATTAAAGAGGAAGGGAGAAGATAGTAATAAATAACACTAAAAATATCTGTAAATCAAACTATTTGTCAACGAAGTGTAAATGTAAAATAAAAGAAATTGAGAAATTTTGAAAAGTAGCACAAAAAGGGGATTTAAGAAATAAAAGTGACACAAAAAATGGAATTTTTTTCAAAGAAGGGGCAACTGTTTTAGAAACAAAATTTCAAACGGGACAAATGGCGTCCCGTCCATATTATGACCGGAACACGGGACATTCTACTTTAAAACTGGTCTGTCCCGACGAAAACTGGACGGTTGGCAAGTCTTATTAATAGTGAGGATTCAACATTAGTAAAAGTTCAGTATATATCCATTTACTAAAATATTTTTAAAAGTTTATCTTGACAATACGAGTGTTTTTCTTTTGCTAACCTGTTTAACAGACTCAATAGGAAATTTTACTACAAAAACAATTACCATGAAATTTATATCTAATACAAATTATATCCAAAACAACACTTTTTGCTTGGTTCCTCCAAAAATTCAAAAATGCACCAAAATTTAAAAAAAGTGCACCACACACCAACTAAGGAATTTATCGCACAACATATTTTCAAAAGCACCAAAAATTGTTCGAAACGCATCGACAGTGCTGTAATTTATCATATATACCTAGGCGCACGGCAGTTCGCCAGCCCAAGTTCCGGCCAATTCCAACATTGTGTATATTTACAGGAAGCCATTCGAGCTGTTTTTACTCCCCTTAAGACTTTGCCCTCCGCAATCGCAAAGTTATAAAATTTAAACCATAATTAAAATTATTTGAGTGCATATTTTAAGACATACTCACTGACTCACTCATCAATATTATGAAGCACTTGCGCTATAGCTATAGATCTGAAATTTGGTATACAAGTAGACCTAGGTGAGCAATTAACCAGAAAAATTTTAAAACTTGGAAGTTTTAACCAGAGGGGCGGGGCTACACCCATAAAAATTAAAACTTGTTTTAGTGAGCTGAAATTCGATACAGAACTAGGTCTAGGTGAACAATAAACTAAAAAAATCCGAAAACTCAGAAATTATAGGCCGCAGGGTGGCGCTACGCCCATAGAATTCAGAATTAAAAAAGCTAATCTAAGCTAAGTTGCACGTATACAATACTTATACTATAACGTAAAAAAGTGGGCGTGATTACTCCCATAAAAGTTTAACCTTGTGTTTAATCTACTTTGATCCAGCATATTTTAGAAGAAAATTTGCATGAATTATAAGCGCTGCTCACAACAAAATTATGAGTTTAAAATAGTGGGAGAGGTAATGCTCATAAGATCTAAAAGTGTAATTCGCGCTAGAGAGCTGAATTTTATACACAAGTAAGCGTAGATGAGTAAGCCAATGGAAAAATCTTACAACCAAGAAGTGTTATCCGTTAAAACTCCAATTGAAACTAGAGAGCTGAAATTTGATACACAAATAAATCTAAATCATGGGTGAACATCATGTAGCAAATTTTTGCAAATCGAATTCACACGTATTCTTATTCTCTTTCATTTAGTCTTATCTGAGTTAAATTTTTGCTTATCTTTTCACTCATTATTCTTAAACGCACTGCGAGAAATTTATTTTGTATGCTGCTTATATCAAAAAATGCTTTTGCTTACGTGAAAATTAAAAATTATTTTCTCCTACAAATTGGTTTTTAGTAGTTTTAAACTCAGAATTTAAGTGAATAATAATGTTTATTTATTACTTTTTGTTGAAACAGCTTTCTAGAAAAAAATCCTTTCATAAAAAAATCGTATAAGGATTACTTTTATTAATTGTTTCTGCCTGTGTGTTTATCTTTTTCGCTCACTTACACAACCTTAAA
This sequence comes from Tachina grossa, assembly GCA_949987645.1. Lineage (NCBI taxonomy): Eukaryota > Metazoa > Arthropoda > Insecta > Diptera > Tachinidae > Tachina > Tachina grossa. The sequence goes on from CATLJX010000027.1 coordinate 88,892, forward strand.
TTTATTTTGGTCACCCATGATCTAAATCAGAGATCACTAAAAAAAACCAACAAAATCAGAAGTTTCAATCAGGGGGCGGAAACAAGCACTTTAAACTCAAAATTAAGATAAATTGTATTGAAACTTTTGATACACATTGCACTTATCCAAAGAAAAATTTTCTGTTTTGAAAAGTTGCCGTGACTACACCCACAAATCTTAGCTTTTTCTTCCATGTACTTCGCCTTAGCAGTTTTTAGTCAATTACTCATGTATTTCTCATTGGCTTTTTCCTACGAATCTTTACATGAACCATAAGTACTAACAGATATAAAAGTCGGCGGGGCCAGGCCCATAAAAATTTTACGTAGTATTATACTGTAGAGAGCTGTCATTTTGGAGACAAATAGCCCTAATTGATTTACTCAATCGGAAAATCCAAAAATTAAAGCACTCTATTAGCAGATTATCTAGAAATTATATGACGCCCTTACGATTACAAATTTATTTAATGCAGAGCATATTTCAGTGATAGGTATTGTGCCAAACAAGAACTTGGTCAAAATGTATATCTCACTACTTTGAATTTCCGAAATTTTTGATACGAACTTGGCCTAATTTCACATTTATGTTTTTGTGAGGATATATATGTATATATATATATATATAACGCATATATATATATGTATATACGTATATATGTATATATATATAAATATATATATATATATATATATATATATATATATATACGTTTTTCTCTCCTTAAAAACGATTTTCCATGGACCTGAAGATTTGCAAATGAATACAAGACCCGAGTGTAGTAATTAGGGTTAAGAATGATACAATTTTTATTTAAATTCTCTTAAACTAAATTAATCAATAGTCTAAATACACTAATACAACTTAAACTACTTAATTACACACAAATATTCACAACTGGTTATCAAAACGGCTTTCTGACTGTAGTTTACGCACGTCTCTTAGCTAGCTGCGCAATTATTCACGTGAGACCTCTTTGTCTGCTGCTTGTCACACACGCCACTCACTCTGCCAACACTCACAGTCGATACACCAATAAAGACTCACTGACTTTACTTACACCCTTACGCACGTCTATTCGCTGCACTGTTCCCTTTACTCCAGTCGACACGATAGACTCCACAATAATCTCATTCCTTGACAGACTTTGCTTTCACTATAGACTGTCCTATAGTTTCTTATTTTCCCAACTCACGTTTAAAGCACAGACTGTTCTTAACTGTCAATTCACCACTGTATCGCAGACTATTATTAACTCACAACTTATGCTAGGAACAAAATTGGGACGAATGACGAATTTCATCACGTCGACGAATTCGTGGATAATGATTCGCTGCGTAAATTCGTCGTGTGAAGCACAATAGCGACGAATTTACTCAGCAAATTCAGCACTTATAATTGATAAAGTTGGTTATTGTCAGTGTGACCATATTAGCTAATTTTGGGCTAAATTTAGCATTAACATTTTTATTAAGAACTTAGCTTCTTCTTTAGCTTTTTTAAAAATGGATTTAGCATTTTTTAGCCTTTTTTAATACAAATTGCGTATTCTCTAAAAATATATTAAAGACATACGTAATTTAGCTTTATTTTATTTTAAAATCTTGTCACACTGGTTATTGTGTATTTAAGGAGAGTGAGAGAGAAAATTGTTTTTTCGTCGTTCGTCGGCGTACAAAATAGAAATAAATCTATCTCAGAGTTCGTCACGCACGGCAAATTTTGTTCTACGGCGGTGTTATGTTCATTTTCATATGAACAAATGTGTTTTATTTTTTATGACGAAAGTTCGCACCGAAAAATTCGTCGTTCGTCCCAATTGTGTTCCTAGCATTATTCACAACTTGTTCGCAACTGACTCACAATTGTAACTCGTTCACAACTCAACTACAACTGACTAACTAACTTTCAATTGGATGCGTCACCCGTTTTTATACGTCGCACAAATAACACTAAAATTTTCAGGCAATGTCTAGACGATCATTATCATCTTATATATTGTTTACAAAGTGCCTAATTAAGTTCTTGTGGTAACTATGTACATATGTACATGTGTATATGCATACGTGTGTACATCATTAACTAAGCAATGATTTAATGGTTGTCTACCTATTGTCAGTTGATGTAGATTTCTGCTTTATATACTTAGCATTATTGCAAATGGAATATGTGAACTGTTTTGATTCATTGTATTTCAATTTGCTGAAAGCTTTTTTTGTATTGTAAGCTCAATTTTACCGTCTCTATATTTACTGACACCACACACAGTGGACCAAACACAAAAGAACGCTGATGATGAAGGTTTAGTGGCCTTCGAAAGCAGCTGGCTGTTCCGTTCAACTATGTGTTGTCAGAATATTTACAACTAACTTTGATGTTATTTGTTCATTAATAATTATCACATGTAATTTGGCTTAAAAAGCGATACGAACTTTAGCCTGTTAAAATCATAAATGTAAGAATAATCGCCGAAAAGGAAGTTAAAATATTATACATATTTATCTTTTTTTTCAATGCAATATTGTTGTTGCTTAAAATTTCGTATTTTTACATAGGGTGATGATAATCAAATTTTTTGAGTTTTATTACATATAGTAATTTCAAAAATAATTGGCCTTCGAAAACGGCTGGCTGTTCCGTTCAACTATGTGTTGTCAGAATATTTACAACTAACTTTGATGTTATTTGTTCATTAATAATTATCACATGTAATTTGGCTTAAAAAGCGATACGAACTTTAGCCTGTTAAAATCATAAATATAAGAATAATCGCCGAAAAGGAAGTTAAAAAATTATACATAATTATCTTTCTTTTCAATGCAATATTGTTGTTGCTTAAAATTTCGTATTTTTACATAGGGTGATGATAATCAAATTTTTTGAGTTTTATTACATATAGTAATTTCAAAAATAATTGTTAGTTATATTTTTGCTTGGAAAAATATAATAGTTATTTTCGCTTGGAAACGAGTACTTTTTTTTTGTTTTTTGTTTAATTTTTGTCAATTTCAATTTTTTTATATCATATGAAATTAAAAAAAACAAGCAGGTGACCAAAACTAATTCCTTGTTTTAATTTGTGTGCAGTTCATTACAAGAATATATAATATATTAAAATAGTTTAAAGATTTATATTATTTAAAAATGCAAATGACAAATTAAAATATGTATTACTAATATGTATGGTATATACATATGTACTTAGTTATGTATGTATGTGTAAAAGTCAAAACTTTAATTTAAAAGTGAAACCTACATATTAAACATGTGGGACCCATCCAAAAAATTCCATGATTTCACTATATTGGCAACATTGCTATTGCGAATTAATCAGCGTGACCGTTTGTGCTACTATAGTATCAATTTGCTACTTTGTTACATTTTTGATACTTTTAGTGACACTTTTTTATAATCAGCTAAATCTGCTACTTTTTGTTACGCTTTGACCCTTTTTGCCCCTTTTTAGAAATACCATTACTTCATTTAATTTTTTCGCAACAATATGCTTGTGTATTATTATATGTAATATTATTTCTTATGACAGACAGCGTTGTCAACTCTGGGCTTTTAGCACCGTTTTTAGAGCTTTTTGAAATTTTCGACGCGAACAATTTTGAACAAAAAGCACCGAGCTTTTTTAAACTAATTTTTGGTGCTTTTTATTTCTTGGCGGTGGCACTAAACCTAAAATTCAAAAAGAATATTCCCTATATAATATATATATATATAAATTTTTTTTTTGAAGAAGTCTAACATTTAAAAAACATAAGCACTGAAATTAAATGGAACATTTCAAAATATTCTAATAAGATTGTACAAAACTTGGTTGAAGAAGTACGTGCATTTTATTCTCAAACATTCACATTTCAAGCACAATTAATGGAAACAGTGTTTTGCCACACGACAAAGAAGACATAATGCAAGTATAGTCTAATAACGTAATATTTTGTAGTATATACAGTAAATTTCAGCTGATTTGTTTCTTTGTTGACGAAAAATATTAAATTTTTTATAATAACTTAAAAAGGTTTTGTCAAATTTATTTTAGAATTCACTGATTCTCATAGAATAAAAATGTGTATCGGATGCTTCAAATTTGAAGTTTTATGGATAAAATGCAAGGTCAACCGATTTCTATATTTTTTATAAACATAGTTTTTTTATAAAAAAAAAATTTTAATTTAGTGCTTTTTAACTTAAATTACGCGTTTTTCCCTTATTTCAGTGCTTTTTGAAATTTAAAAGTTGACAACGCTGATGACAGACTATTTTTTTTTATGTCAACCTATACGAAAGCTGACATTTTTGCAACAAAGTTTGAGTTGATTAGAAGAAATAATCAACTGTCTATGATTAAGTTTGTTGGAAGTTGATTTGGAAGATTGGAGTCCAACAGAAGATCTTGCCAAGAAATATACAGCCACATTTCCAAAAAATTTAAACTTCAGAAAATTTTGCATACATTATTTATTTAAAGTACAACAATTTTTGATTATATTATACATACATATCGTTACCTTTATATAGAAAGACCCTAACTCAATTTTTTTTTAAATCGAGTTTTTTGTATATTTCGATAAAACAATTATGTTCGAAAAAATTCAGAAATTTCCATTTGAAAAAGAATGAGTTAGGGCCTTTCTATATTAAGGTAACGATATGTATGTACTACATGCTTACTTTTTCGATTAAGCAATGTATATATTGGTTTCTTTCCCAAATAGGCACATCATCGCTTTTCTCTTTCTTGGTTTTCTAAACGCCTTGTAGTTACGCTGGAGACGACTACCTCTTCCATATTTGTTTGCTTTAGTTCTGGCTCTGTCTCGTTTCTCAACTGGAACTTGTGTTGCCACATGCTGGAGATTACCTCTTCGATATTTGTGGCCTCTGGCAGTACTGACTGCTTAGTATTTCCGCTACAGCTTGCCTTGCCGTTCGCTGGAGATGAAATCATCTTTGACATTTGCAGCCCTTGGTACTGAATCTGTTTCGTATTTCCAATACAGCTTATCTTCTTCCACATTTGTGGCATTTGGCTCCTACTCTATTTTGTCTATCAACTGGAGCTTGCCTTACCATGCTCTGGGGATGACTACTCATTTCACATTTGTGATCAGAGCCAAGACTCTACCTTGACCCTTGACTAGAGATTGCCTTACCATTCAACATTTATGGCCTTTGGCTCTAACTTTACTTTGTCCCTCGACTAGAGTTTGCCTGACCACACGCTTGAGACTCTGTATAGATGTTGTCTTTTTCTTCCTGACTGCTTTTCTGCTGCGCACTTCGTAATCTGATGGTCTGGATTTCACTTTGGCAGTTACCTTATCTTGAGCACACGAAACCGTTTCTTCAATAACTAATGCCGCCGCTTCACAAACCGCTTGACTATAATCTAGGTCACTAGCTTCATTTACTTCGCTGGAAACTTCTGGCAAACTTCGCTTACGTTCAACTTGTTGACACTGACCACTGTTGATTTCATCTTCTGCCTTCAGTTTTTCGTCAGCGTCTTCCTCTGTGGCAGAAATGTCTTCGTAGACGCTGTTCCCCAAGTCAGAAATCTATTCGTCTGATTTACTGACTTGCATAGCTAATTCCGCCGTGTCACAAACCGCTTGACTATCATCCAGGTGACGAGCTTCATTTACTTCGCTGGTAACTTCTGGTAAACTTCGCTCACGTTCAGCTTGTTGACACTGACAACTGTTGATTTCATCTTCTTCCTTCAGTTTTTTGTCAGCGTCTTTCTCTGTGCCAAAAATGTCTTCGTAGAAACTGTCCCCTAAGTCAAAAATCTCTTCGTCTGATTTACTGACTTGCATTTCTACACCATCTACCCGTCTGTTTACGTCTTCAGCAATTTCCTGAGGTTTTTCATTGCTGTCTCCAGATGATTCTTGAACGTTTGTCATAATCTTCGCTTTCCATTTGTCAAATGTGTGCGTACTCGCACTCTCTCGCTTTTGGCTCTTGAAGTTTCTCTCGACATCTCCAGAAATTTCATGTTGTCAGCTTCGATTTGAGCTCTCAATTCTCTTACTTTTCTCATAAAATCAACTAACTTTATCCTCATTTCCAAACGCTCTTTCTCTTCGAACTCATATACATATCTCGATTTCGATGTTGCGCCGCTTGAACTCCTGCAGTAGTCCCTCTTGTAGTTGTACTTTATTACCAGTTTTCGACAGTTTCCGCTTATTCAACTCTTCTTTGAGTTGCTCCACATACAGCTCCTGAAACTTCATTTTCCTCAAAACCAATTATTACGTTTAGATTTTTCAAACGTGTGTGGTTCTCCTTTTTGTATCACTCTTACTTTACGATTAACCCTTTTTAAACGTATCGCTTGTATTTGCAAATGCCACTTCTGACATCAAATGTTACGTTTTTCTATCTTTAAAAACGCTTTTACGTCCACCCGAAGATTTGCAAATGAATACAAGACCCGAGTGCAGTAATAAGGGTTAATAATGATACAAATTTTATTTACAAATTCACTTAAACTAAATTAATCAAGAGCTTAAATACACTAATACAACTTAAAGTACTAAATTACATACAAATATTCACAACTGGTTACCACTTTGCCTTCCTGACTGTAGTTTACGCACGTCTCTTAGCTGGCTGCGCTATTATTCATGTGGCACCTCTTTGTCTGCTGCTCGTAACACACGACACTCACTCTGCCAACACTCACAGTCGATACGCAAATAAAGACACACTGGCTCACTACTCCAGTCGACACGATAGACTCCACAATACTCTCATTCCATGACAGACTTTGCTGTCACTATAGACTGTCCTATAGTTTCTCCTTTTCCCACTCACGAGTAAGGCACAGACCGCTCTTAACTATCAACTCACCACTGTATCGTAGACTTTTATTAACTCACAACTTAATTATCAACTGACTTGTTTACTCGCAACTGGCTGACTTGTTCACAACTTGTTTGCAACTGACTCACAACTGTAACTCGTTCATAACACAACTAAAACTGACTAACTACCCTGCAGAAAGTGCGAATAGTGAAATTGTGGTGATTTACTAGTAACGTTGTCAGTAGTACTACTGACCAGGTGTACTTCAGGCAATGGTATCATCTATTGACATTTAATATTAGCTTTTCATTGAAAATCTACCACTAGACCATAGCACTACTGAGTTAGTAGTTCTTTCGGGACGACATGGAGACATTGGCACCAAAGATTCACTAGTAAATTTAAGAAGCTCTACTCTACAATCTCGGTATATCCTCTCTCGTTATCAATAGTAAACTTATAGTGATATATTTTCTTGTGACATTGTCAATAGTGCTACTGACTAGGTGTACCCCAGCCAATGCAAATGCCTATTGACAAATGACATATGGTTGTCATTCAAAATCTATCAGTAGACTTTATCACTATTGAGAGGGTAGTTCTTTTACGACCATATGGAGATATTTGAACCGAAGATTCACTCGTAGACTTTAGTGACCCTCTTCTACATATATTTATTTAATATTATTGCACAACATAATAAAAAAGAAAAACAAAGTATTGACGCGTTCATTGATAATATCACCAGAAATACACTAAAACTTTCGTCTCTAATGTATCTCTACTCGCGCATAAAAGGAAAGTTGTCGACATTTTAACTAGTGCAATTGTCGCTGGAGAAAGAATATTGACATACAGACATATGGTTCTAGGTTGACTAGAGGGTATATACATACATATATATATATATATATATATGTTTCTACGTTTTTATGTATGTAAATAACACAATTTATGTATATATAGGTATGTAAATATGTATATATGTATTTCATATTTTTCAGCCTTTTACTAGCTTTAAGTTTCACCTAATAAAGGAAATATTTCACATTACAATAAAATATTTTACGAGAAGTACAAATTAAAATATGTTTGTCATTGAAGTGGCTCCATTTATGATCCTAGTATGCATGTTTCTGTCAGGTAGAAAAAAGTGTAAAATACCAGCATAAGCGAGGATTCCAAAAAATGACAAGCAAGCTAAACAACATGCGTTTTTTACATATTTTTTTAATAATGTGCATAGGAACTTTCATACATAGAAACTAGCATCGTACATATGTACAAATTTATGTAAATACACATAGTTTTCATGTAGAAATTCTCATATTGTTCTTCAAAATTCCTCATAGTGCTTCAAAGTACTAGAAAGCTACATATATTTTTTTGCAAATTGAGTTTAAAACTTTCTTCAAGCAAACATATTAACTTTAGTGTCCTATGGCATTTTGATATATTAATTACTAAAAAATTTCATAATAAAAACTATTATAAATAACATTTCAAGTCAACTTCCACTAGCCGCAAAATTATTTTTTTGCCGCCGATAACAACTTAACTCCCTCGGTTTCTGATCAATTGCCAAATTATGCAAATATGAACATAAATAAAAATAGAAAATGTCTGGATAAAATGTTTTAATGGACCCTTCAGACGAAATTCGGGATGAGAATAAGTAAATTAAGTATTTTAAAAGTCTTATAATAGTATAAGTATGGGTTTTTTATGGGTTTCCATGCTTTTTCACTAATGAATTAATTGTGTGTGCAAAAATCTTTTCATATGAAAAGGTTTTGACATTTGTTTACACTTTTTCATAAAACGAGAATAAGTAATGATGTGTAACAGTGAAAACGTTTTGTTTCATTGCAATTGTTTTTTTTCATATGAAATCATTTTAATTTTGTTTTAATTTTTTCACTGAACTAGAATCAGCAACACTATGAAAAGATGAAAAAAGTTTTCATTTCTCATTATCACAGAACCAAAATCGACCCCCAGGACTCTCAAATACAGTACTGTTCTGTATAATACAGACCGGATGGTCACCGTAGCTATAACTCTAGTTTTTCTAAGAAGGGTAAAGGTTACCTGATAATCCGAATTAGCAACAGTGAAATGCGCATAGATTCCAGCTTAATCCGTCAATAATCAATTTCAATGTATTTTTAATAAAAAAAAAATATTTTACTTAATAAGTAAAATATTAACTGCCAGTTTATAGAAGCCATGTAAAAATTCTCGTCTGCCAATTTATATTGAAAACAAAATAAAAGCACTCAAAATTTGTTTTTGTTTCAATATAAAAAGACAACCGATAAATTTTACATGGCTTCTATAAACTGGCAGAAATTTGGGATTATTAGTGCGTTTAAAAAATTTTAAATTTAAATTTTAACAATTTTCATAAAAAACACTAATTTAATACTTATTGTTAGTACATTTTTGAAGATACAATATATAAATATGTATATGTTTTAAAAAATATATACTATGTACTTAATTAAATAATTTGTTGTTTTACATAAACAAAAAATAAGTTTTAAAATTTTTTAAACGCACTAATAATCCCAAATAAATATTTTACTTATTAAGTAAAATATTTTTTTTTTATTAAAAATACATTGAAATTGATTATTGAGGGGCTTAGTTGGATCCTATGCGCTGTTGCTAATGCAGATCATCAGGGAACCTTTACCCAAAGCTTCTTAGAACAACTAGAGTTATTATATTATAAACTTTCATTTAAACAAATGAGATGCTCAATAACAAATAACAAAGTTGAAACAAGAACTCAATAATCAACATGTCTTTTATTTTCTTACTTTACTATTGCTACATTGGCTGACTTTTTTTCAGCTTCAAATTGTAGTCGTAAGAGTATGTAAAAGAAAATAAATGTAAATAACAACAACAGCTATTTAAGAATAGAGTGTTGCCACACATGTATTTTTTTGATCGGGTGCAGTCAATGTTAATAATTAGTGTTTTTTTATGGGAATTGTTACAATTTAAGTTTAAAATTTTTTAAACGCACTAATAATCCCAAATTAATATTTGGTGGTTGTTTACCTTTTGCTTTTCGTTTTAATTGGCATATATGTATGTACGTAGGCATGTGTATCTTCTAAATAAGTAGACGCTTTTTGTTGTTGTTTTTGCTTGCTTACGTTTAATCAAGCTTGTATGTGCTACGCACGTATTTAGTTGTTTGCTGCTATTCTAGATTATTATTTGCATTGACCCTGAAGTAATATTTTGGCGTAACACTTACAATTACCCTGTTGGAATATTTTTGTGTAATACTGCATTAAACCTGTCGACGACCATTTTCGTAACAATATGTTTATATACATGTTTATATAACATAAGAGATATTTCCATACTTTTCTTTTATACTGTGATTGAAACATCGAAAGTTACTACAGCGACTGAATTTATCAAGTAATAGATACTGGAAATATAGTTCTTTCATACAAACCGAGTAAAACGACGGTTACCAGGTAAATAAGATCCTGAACTTGTGATCCGGAAGTAGTGCAAATTTGTATAATTTCTAATCATTTTAACATAGAGTTGACATTGAAAAAGTTCTCTTTTTTATCTTTAATAATTCACATTCAGTGAGTCCGAAGTCATGTTCATGATAATGAAGCAGTCTGAGTTTTGGTATGTTTTTATCTTAAATTTCTTATAAATCAAGATATATTTTATAAATAAAAATCTAATTGATAACATTGATTTTAGTTTTCCTAAAAAATCATGACATATAAGTATTTTAGAAAACTATAATATGATCTCCAATTTTGTATAAGTGAAAAAAGTAAAGTAATACGAAAATGAGTCGAAATCGTATTGCTTGGAAGAGAAATATTATTGCGGCAACAATTATATTCGCATTGGGGAAGTTTCCCCCTTTGGGAGAGTTTGCGAGGGCAGGGCGATACTTCGAAGAAATACGAATGCAATACTTTTAGAAGATAAAATTGTGAAACTGCTAGATAATCATCTAATAGAATTATTATTTGACATTGCCAGATTATATTTCGGAAGATAAATTATTTATATATAACGATAGATTATATCCGAAATTACAATTTGGCTAAATTATTTGCAGAAAGAAACGTTTTAAAAACGATCGTTTTGAAAAGTGTGACGAATTCGGATCAATTTTATGTATCATTTTTAATTCATCACAAACCTGATTATAACTGGTATTTTATAATCAGGTTTGAACAAAATCAACAATTGTTTATCTAGTTTTTCGACCTTTTTTATATGTTCAATGAAACTATTTTTTAAGCTTTAGGTCAGTTAATTTTATATATTTTTAGTTTTATATCGATATTTCGTTAACCTTTGGTTAATATAATCCTGAAGAAGTTAACCAAAGGTTAACGAAATATCGATATAAAACTAAAAATATATAAAATTTACTGACCTAAAGCTTAAAAAATAGATTCATTGAACAAAATCAACAATTTAATATCACAAAATACCTTTTTTAAGGAAAAAGTAAATAGTCAAAACATTTTATGTATGTAAATAATGAGCTCTAGGTCACTTTTAACGTTATAAATATTTATTATTGATTTGTAAACATCTATACGCTAGGGGGTAAAAATCTTTTGACTTTGATTTCTTTGCTGAGATTTCTTTGCTTTTTGCTTTTGCATTGTCAAATCGGTGTGAGCTATGTATGAGTGTATTAGTGTTTGAAAGAAGCAATACCAAGCAGAGAAACAAGTTGACCGGCTCGAAGCCGACGGTGCGCCGCCGCCGGTTATTTTTCTGTATATTTCCGTACACCAAAGGTGAAAATGAACCTAAGAGCTACGGACTTGAAATTTGGACAAAATATGTAGATATTTGGCCACTACAACAACAAATACATGAGACTTAAAAAATAAAGGGTGTTCCAAAATGAGCAACGAAAAATGTTAAAATCCCATGTAATATACATACAATTGTATGTACATATATACGGTTGAAATTTTAAAAGTTAGTGTATTTTTATACAGACTACAACAATTAACACTAAATTTAAAAAATTTAAATCAATGGGTTTTCCATCAGTTAATGCAATTTTGACTTTGTAATTTTGACAACTGGCTTTATCTTGGAAACCGTAAGACTAAAACTCTTCAAATTTTCAAAAACGGTAAAACTAAAAAATCAAAAAAATATAAAATCGCCAAAACGAAAAAAAGCACCAAATTAAAAAAAAATCTCTAGGACTAAAATAAATCGCGAAAAACCGCAAAAATCGCCAAAATTAAAAAATCCTTAAACAAAAAAATCGCCAATATGAAAAAATCGCCAAAATGAAAAAATCGCCTAAATAAAAAAACCCCAAAAACAGAAAAAAATCGCCAAAATGAAAAAAACCTCAAAAAAACAGTAAAAAATCGCCAAAAACGAAAAAAAATTCGAAAATTAAAAAAACCCAAAAAGAGAAAAAACGCCAAAACGAGAAAAAAGCGATAAAACTGAAAAAAATTGTTTAAACTGAAAAAACTTAAAGAATTAAGAAAGCTAAATCAAAAAAAAATGATCTAAGCCAAATGTGCGCGAGTCAAAGTCGCACTTTACTGATTTTATTTTAATTGCAATGCGTACACAACAACAAGAACAGGAACAACTATACGATGAACAACAGGAATTAAAAAGTAAAAGTAAAGGCATTTACCATAGATGAGCACTGCAGTACCACTAAAGTTTCAGTAAAAACAAAAAAATTACTAAAATTTTTTTCAACAATTTTTATAAATTGCCTAAATGATTTGTTATATGATGAGGTACATTGAATTTTCAGTAATCAATAATGCCCGTATTCATAATGAAATTCTACCAAGTGGCTAAATGTTTTTCATACAAAAGTTTCAAAATTTGAATGAAAAAACTTTGCCACTTGCTACGGCCCTACGATTTTACTAGTAATGCAAATTAAATTTCATTAGCAGTAAAAATTTACTGAATTTTCTTAGTAGTCAGTAAATTTACTGCTTACTGCAATTTTGAATGCAGTACATATGCATATACTGCAGTGTGCCCATTTACTAACCAAATAAGTTTAATAAAACAAACAAAAACCAACAAATTAATATGAATTTACAATATTGAAAGTTTTGATACTTTTAATTAATTAATTTAAAAAAAGATACTAAAAGCATAAGTACTTCCAACTTAAAAAAATTTTCATTACTGGATGCTTACACATCTCCTCTGTGATCGGACTCACATTGCTTTTTGTTATATAATGTCGATATATCGATATCCTCCGGATATCTTCTTCAGAACGATATCTTTAAATAAATTAAAAATAAATATATATATATTAAATAAAATTTTTTTTGTGATGAAATTTAATAAATATTTTGTTTTTTGATATTTCAAATTAATTTTTCTTTTTGTTATTTGAAAATCAAAAGGAAATTTAAATTGAAAAATGAGGAAATAAATATTGTAACTTCCAAATTTGAAAATTATTATTTGAAACACCCTATTACTTATTTCCTATTTTGTTCTGCCTTGAAATTTATTCTTTTATCTAACGGTACTTTAATTATTTCCAACATTTCTAACATAAAACGACGCTTATATTTATTTTCTGAATTTAAAATTGATACATTTTCAAAATCAGGATAGTGATTTGTGTTGCGGCAATGTAAAGATAATGCTGTTTTTTGTGAAGATGTATAGTTTCTGTATTTAAGATTTGATTTATGGCGAGTTATTCTTGTCTTAAGTTTCTTCTTTGTTGTACCTATATAAACTTTACTACAAATTCCATTATCATTTCCTTTGCATGGTATTTTGTATACAACATTTGACCTATCTAGTTTATCTATCTTATTTTTTTATTGCTGAATAATCTATTTAAGGTATTATATGTTTTGTGAAGAATATTTGCAAGCAACGAATATTTCCGTAGAAAATTTTTGTGCGAATTTCGTGATATCATCAATTTACTCACCTCCCAGATTTTCAGTTACAGAATATCAGTATGAGAAGTTCTACAAATCGCTTGGATCTTGTTTCGTGGCAGCTGGTGACTACAATGCAAAACATACGTACTGGGGATCGCTTCTTGTTATACCTAAAGGTCGAGCCTTGTTTAATACAATTTCAAAAATGGGCTTAGATGTTATTTCGAGTGGGGAGCCTACTTACTGGCCTACTGACGTAAGAAAAATTTCAGATCTTATAGATTTTGCAGTCACTAAAAATATTCATAGGGACTTAATTCACGTAGACGCCTCTCTAGATCTGTCCTCCGATCACTTCCAACAATAGTTACAATTTTCAACCCACTAAGGAGTGATTTACCTAACTCATATGTGAAGATGATTAATGGAATCAACTGGCTGGCATTCAAAAAATATCTTAGTAGCCACTACGTAGAAAATATTCAGCTTAGATCATGCGATGATATTGAACTTAACATTGCCAATCTTAACGAAAATATTAAACAGCCTGCTGAACACGCCACTACCTTCTATCCACAGACCAGCTTTAACAGAATTTATTCTACGGAAATTGAACGTCTTGTATGTGAAAAAAGGAGAGCTAGAAGAGAATGGTAACAACACAGATCACCCCTAAATAAAATCAGACTTAAAGAATGTACTAAACGACTCAAAGAGCTGCTATCGTCGGAAAAAACTGCACTACTGGAAAATTATTTAGAAGGTCCGCATCTAATTACTCTTTATGGCACGCTACTAGAAATCTTAAACGACCTGTTTATCTTAAATCACCACTGCGTACTGCGACCGGAGGTTGGGCAAGAAGCGATAGTGAGAAAGGTAACTTATTTTCTGAGCATTTAAAATCTGTATTCACTCCCAATTCATGTACGGGTGCTGCTGATTTACCGAGTGTAGTTTCTGTACCCCTTCGTCCCTTAAGGTTTAAGATGCATGAAGTACAAAAAGTAATTGCTGAACTCAACCCGAAGAAAGCTCCCAGTATTGATGGCTTTAATAACAAAATGCTCATGAACTTGCCTCATATTGCAATAAGAATCCTGCTATTTATTTTTAATGCTATTTTAAGAATGCAGTATTTTTCACATAACTGGAAACTTGCCAAGATCAAAATGATTCCAAAGGTGGGCAAAGATCTTACCAAGACTGACTCATATAGGCCTATAATCCTGCTATCTACAATCTCAAAGCTTTTCAAAAAGCTGCTCATGACTAAATTGTTTTAACTGATAATGGGTGCATTCCTGGCCATCAATTTGGCTTTAGAAGTCAGCACAGCACGATTAAACAAACGCATAGACTGGTCCAAGTTGTAAGAAGAACATTTGAAGAAAAGAAGTATTGTTCTGCTATTTTTATTGATGTTTCTCAGGCGTTTGATAAAGTTTGGCACGAAGGCCTAGTTTTAAAATTGAAGACATATCTGCCAATAAGCATTCAAAAGCTTTTAATTAATTATTATTAATAGGAAGTTCACTGTTGTGGAAGGAGAGTTCACGAGTGTGCCCGAATCTATATTTTCTGGTGTCCCACAGGGTAGTATTCTGGGTCCTGTCTTGTATTTAATATATACTTGTGATATGCCTGTGAGCAATAATATCCATATTTCTACATTTGCCGATGATACAGCCTGTATGAGTATGCACGAAAACCCTAACGAGGAATCCCGCAATCTCTAGGAATTTATTACCCAGCTGGAAATATGGTTGAACTTATGGAGAATTAAAGTCAATGAACAAAAGTGTGTCCATATAACGTTCACCCTAAGAAGAGCTACTTGCTCCCCCATTCGAATCAACAATCAAAATATTCCTCAATATTCCCAAGTGAAATACCTTGGTATACACTTTGATCGAAGACTTACATGGAAACATCATATTGACTCTAAATTAACTCAGATGAAACTTAAGTTAACTCAAATATATTGGTTGATTGGTAGAAATTCAACACTCAGCCTAGACTGCAAACTTTTACTATACCAGACGCTTTTTAAGCCAATATGGTGCTACGGAATTCAGTTATGGGGCACTGCTTCAGCTTCCAATGTCGAGAGAATCCAACGAAGGCAAAACAAAATTTTATGGTTAATAATATCGGCTCCATGGTACATCCAAAATTCTATTATACATCGTGACTTAAATATGCCACTAGTGACTGAAGAAATTGAAAAATACGCAGGCAAATATTTAACAAAACTCGAATTACATCCTAATCCGCTTGCTCGTAATGTTCTGAACTTTACTGGACACATCCGCCTAAAAAAGAGGGATACACGGGCTCTTATATCGAACACTCTAGATGGGACTACTTCAAAACACGTTTTTCCTCTTTTTTGATTATCACTACTAATGTATTATTTATAACTATCACTAAGTTTATGTCCGACACTGGTCGGGCCTAATAATTTTTTTTATAGATTTAAGATTTGAATACTTATTGTTAGTTCATATATGAAGATACAGTAAATAAATACATGCATTAAAAAAAAACATTTTGAACTGTTCATTAAAAAAGTTTCGCTAAAATGAAAATATTTTATTATTAAAAAATAATGCTTTGATGATTTTCTTCTAAATGATAAAAATAAGATATTGTATATACATATATCTTCTGGGCAATATATCTTCCAAATGTTTGTAGAGTATTAATTAACTTATGAATGTTGATTCCAAAAAAGTCAAGAATACACACATCTTCATATTTCGGAAGTAGAGAAAAGTAGTCCCTGGATAATTACTTCCAATTTTATTGACTGGGTATGCTTACTTTACAGCAAATAATTCTACCACTTTAATTTTTTTATATCTTCGCCCTTTTTTTAGAAAAAGAAAACACATTTTTTTTTGGCAGTTTTATTATCTATATGCTTCTTTTAGGAAAATATACAATATTTGGAATTGATTGCTAATTGTTTGTTTTTGTCGCTTTTTTTTTTATTAATATTTACCAAAATACCTATACCAATACTAATAAATAACTTTGAAGCAGAAGTGCTCAACTGCAGTGTTGTCAGATTTTTCTGACCTCTTTCGCCAAAGTAATTTAAAAAATCGCTAAAAGTCTCCAAAATCAATTTCATGTAGTTTTTCTTAGCATGTATTTCATGATAAATTTATTTTTATAAAACAATTGCCAAAAGTAAAAAAAAATCCCTAAAAATTATTTCTTGTAATTTTTTTCGCATTCAAACTCAAAACTCATTAATTAATTAAGTTAAATTTTGCCATAAGAATTGGCAATAAATTTATTTATTTCCATGTTGCCATATCAAACATTTAGATGACAAACAAGTTGAAAATTGCCACGTTTGGGGATAAATCGGACATTTGACAACCCTGCTCAAATGTGTAAAACCGTGATCACTGTCACTGTTTAATTTTCTGCTACTCTTGACATTATTATTTCTTAAAATACACAACTGCTACAAACAAATATTGCTAAACTGTGATCACGGTGATTTAGAAATTACGTTCATTAGGAGAAACATTATTACAAAGTCACGGGATCGCTCATATCTAATGTCCATGTACCCTTATTTTTCGGGTGCGAGCCACATATGTATGGGGTATCAGATATGCTTCATACATGGGTATGTATTTTTTTTAGTTGGCAAAAGCTTTAAATATGGAAATTTCCACAGAAAAACAAAATTTTTGTTTGAAAACCAAGTTGTGTTACAAAGTAACGTAACGTGAAAAAGGTGCACTTTTGTATAACTAAACTCAACATATACATCCAAATAAAATTTCCCGTGTATAAAAACTTGAAAATAGGGTTGGATGTATTTTGATTAAAAAGAAATATTCTACATAATTAGCATTGTCCTACTCTATTTTATTTTATTTATTGTTATTTAATAGTATTTTGTTGTACCTTTTTCTACATTACTCTTATGTACTTTTTCCGATAACTATCTTTATAGAGCTCCAGCTCATATGCTACCACCCGTAATGGCTTCCATGTATTCTCCCTCGACATCTTTTCTGTCATTGTTAGCCAATATGACAGCTGTACCTAGACCACCGCAGATGCCAATCAAACGAACAATGCATATAGGTTCACTTGACTTGCAGTCACCAAATCATCTCGCCACCAACGCCACCCTCTTCTGTTAGATCACAAACTGGAACAGCAGTCACAAAACAATCATCAGGCCTCAGTTTACCACCAGCTGTAGCAGCTCTAACACTAACCAATGTACCACAGACAGTCGTAGTCATGTCACATCATTCCCCCCAAAATCATCACTGTTCCAAACAAACGAATGCCATACGTTCTTCAACGCCACCAGAAGATCGTCGGTCATCCTCCATTGCTGCATTGCGGCTAAAGGCTCGCGAGCATGAGCTCAAGCTTGAAATGCTGCGACAGAACGGCCATGGCGATGTTCTCAGCTAATGATCGTTAACATGGCTTCTTGTTTGTAGTAATAGTGTAAGATTTTAGTTAATTTATTTAAAAAAACTACTTGATAATTGATTGTACTATATGTTTAATCATTGTATTAATTGTACTATATGTTTAATCATTTACTGAAAATTTTAAACAATTTGTTTTTACAAAGTGTTCATTAACTTACTGTTTACACATGCAAGTAACTCAATACATCGAAACTTTTTTACTAATACAAGCATACTGCTGCAAGTAGTGGGCTCACCGTCAAGAGATTTTCTCTACAAGTATTTTAATTTTAATGGATAGCTTACATGGAATCATTTTTAAAATATTATTATTTCAACTTATATACAGAAAATATAATATAAAAAATAAAATAATGTAATCAAATATGATTTATTATATAGTACGTTCTTCACTTAATTTGCTTCCCTGCAATGATCTTATGCTAAGGACTTGGCATCAAAAACCCATACAGACACACAAAAATAGAAAAACATACGAAACACTTTTCTTTGTAACCTTTGTCTTCCAAGACATTTTCAAAATAAACTTGTAATTGCATGTTTAAATAATCAAACAAGTTGCAAGTGCTTTTATTATTTCCTTCGATGTGTCGTTTAATACTTATGTAGTATACCTCACTTACTGCACTGCCTCATAATTAGGGAGTTCACAATAGCGTTTTAATATATCTATTAATATTGCAACGTTTCAATTTTAATACTTTAATATGGTCTGGCAAGTTCGTTGTTTTTGTTTTGTGTGTAAATCAAATTAATTATTATGTGGCAACTTTAACAGTATAAAAAGCATGTCATTTTCAATATGGCAATATGGTAATGTTAAACTAAACATGTTAAAACTGATGTAGTTGATGAAGAAATAATTTGTATTTTTCGCAGAAAAAAAGTTATTTTGATAAATTTCTCCAATAATAATTTCCAATTAAAAACATTTTGTTATTTTAATACGGAAGAAAATAATTCAGTCTCTCATAAGCATTCGTACAAACATGCATTTAACTCTCGCTCTCTCTCATATTATACACTAATAAATAAATAATTAGGGAATTCACAATAGCGTTTTAAAATGTGTCTTAATATTGCAACATTTCAATTTTAATACTTTTATATGGTCTGGCAAGTTTGTTGTTTTTGTTTAGTATGTAAATCAAATTAGTTACCATGTGGCAAATTTAACAGTTAGGAGTTCACAATAGCATTTTAAAATGTGTCTTAATATTGCAACGTTTCAATTTATTTAATTTAATATGGTCTGGCAAGTTTGTTGCTTTTGTTTCGTATGTAAATCAAATTAATTACCATGTGGCAAATTTAACAGTATAAAAAGCATGTAATTTTCAATATGGTAATGTTAAACTAAACATGTTATAACTGTTAACGCAGATGTAGTTGATGAAAAAATATTTGTATTTTTCGCAGAACAAAAGTTATTTTGATAAATTTATCCAATAATAATTTCTAATTAAATTTTTTTTGTTATTTTAATACGTACGGAAGAAAATAATTTAGTCTCTCATAAGCATTTGTACAAACATGCATTTTACTCTCCCTCTCGTATTATACACTAATATATAAATAATATAAAGATGTAGTTATGTGTGTTTGCCTGACTTTGTGTATTTATATCAGTGGTGCCAATTTTTTAAAGCAAAAAGCACTGTTCGGTTATGAAAAAAGCACTAAATGCAATAAATATGTTTGTATGTACATACATATGTGCAGGATAAAGATTTGAATTCAAAATTTTATTTTTACTCTTTTATATATTAAATTAAATCATCCACTATAGCCGAAATATTAAAACACTTGAATAAAATATTCCTAACGTTATGTAACGATTTAGCTCTAACATTACTTTTTTCGTGATAGCCATTTCTGTACACTGGGAATGAAATATATGTTGTTCCCTATCTGTCTTTCATCCAATTAAATAAATAAGGCAAATAAAACATTCCGTATCAAAAAAGGGTCTAATGATTAGACTCTAATCAGATATTTTTGACATAAGAAATTTATATTATTGTATTATGCATACAACCAAGACGTTACGTCCAATTCTCAAACTTCATATTCTTATTAAGTTTTTTCAGTATTTTTATAGGAAATCTGATAATAAGGAAGGAACGCAAAGAAGCAAGTACAGTCACATTGTTAGCTTGAGTATGTGTGTATGTGCTTAAATTTAGAGTTTCAAAGAAGTGAACAAATCTTAATTCGCGTTTTTTAGGAAGCTACTAGACTATCACAAATTTATATTTAGTCTAATTGTAAAATGTACTAAAAGCACTAAATTCATAGCTAAAAAAGCACCAATTTAGTGCATTTAAAAAAAAGGCACCATCTTGAAAAAATGCGCACTGTTATGACTTAAAAAGCACTAAATCTAGTGCTAAAGGCACTAAATGGGCATCACTCATTTAAATCGTTGCCTGCTCACAATAAAAAAATTAAGATGGCGCAATATTACCACATTAAAATTTTAAAACCTATACTCATTGTGAATTCCCTAAATATAAAGATGGATGTGTGTTTGCCTGACTTTGATATACACAGTCTGTGTATTTATATCGTTGCCTGCTCACAATGAAAAAATTAAGATGGCGCAATATTGCCACATTTAAATTTTAATATACTCATTGTGAGTTCACTAAATATAATAGCATTGCAATTTGCAACACAGATGATTGTAATATTTAGCAGAACGCTTATTATATAAAATTTAAATAACACGCTTTTGGTTTCATTACAAAATTATGTTATTATAAATGGTCAGTAAAAGTAAAGACAAAGAAATACAAAAATAGTAAAATGTAAAACTAGTATATATGTTTTTGTGTTGTATTTTAAATACGGAGTTTTCTTTTAATATATTAATGGTTTATTTAAAAAAGGCTTTGTTAATAACAACTAGTATCTTGTTCTTTTAATTTACAATTTTAAACCTGGAGGGTCCCGTAGGAATCGCAGGTATGACTCTAACTTTTAACTGCTAAATGCAAGACCCGAGTTACAACTATCTCATTACAACTCTCTAATTACAATTATCTGCAACTAACTAATTAAAACTATCGGGTTAAAGCTACTTATTCCAACTCTCCAATTGGTTTCTTAAATTGAACTATTTATACAAAACATAATCATAATTTAATATTTTTTTTGAACTTAATATCTAATATTATTATGCTAACTTGCGAACCTATTTCTTAATATTATTTTGCTTTTGAAGCAATTACGAAATATCGCTATTGCACAATTTGTCAATGCAAGAATTGAGCAAGCTACCAAGTG
This sequence comes from Tachina grossa, assembly GCA_949987645.1. Classification (NCBI taxonomy): domain Eukaryota; kingdom Metazoa; phylum Arthropoda; class Insecta; order Diptera; family Tachinidae; genus Tachina; species Tachina grossa. The sequence goes on from CATLJX010000027.1 coordinate 110,436, forward strand.
AATGAACTGGTTGCAGCTGCGTTAACAAATTATTGCAATGTACGGGTACGAGGGTTGTTCAATTCTGATTCACAACACACCTCCCCCCTTAGCAGAAGAAAATATCTAGTTATAGATATTTTCGAACAATACTAATTGGATCAAATGCTTTTACTTATGTTAAAATCTTAAACGTAATTGATCTTATGCTATCAATAATACTTTTTGTGCGTTTTGTTTCAAATACAATTTTTTTTACCTTTTGTTATACATAAATATAATATATATATATATATATATATATATATATATATATATATATATATATATATATATATATATATTTCATTTAATATTAATTTAAAGCTAAATATTTTACCATACTCTGGTACACCTATAGATTTTCAATATATTAATTTTTCTTAAAGATGCATAATTATGTATTTTGCCCTTGCAATTTCATTAGTTGCCAACTTTTGTTTTCGGAATAATTACTGTTTATCATTATTACTATTAGTATTATTTTTTCAAAATAAAATTATTGAATACAAATGGTCATCAAATTTAAAGTATGTCAACATAAAGTTGTTGAACTTAAAAATAAGAAAAAACAAAAATATGACAACAGTTGTGCATATATATAGAACTAATAAATACGTCATCAGCACTTTGATACTTCAAGTTGTTGACGTGCGCGTTCACCAACTCATACCTTACATTGCGTAACTGACCTAGCTTAATTTTCTCAAAGCTCGTATTTCAGTTAAAAAAATTCGTTCTTTTTGTATAATTTTGCTTTTGTCAACAATTTTTTTTAATTGCAATTACGTATTGTAGCGAGGGTTTATTCAACTAATTAAAGTTCAATGCTTTCCCTTATAAATTTATAACTAAATAGCCAGGATTGTAACTGGATGATAAATTATCCCATATACATTATATTAAATGCCGTTCCTTGTAGGGCTTTACTAAATTCTTTTGGTAGACCTTTTCACACTCTTTTACTCTCAATTTTATGTTTACACGTGTTGGTATGTCTATAACTTCATATGGTCCTAACCATAAGGGTGAAAACTTATTTTTCTAGTTTGATTCTTTAACCAAACCTTTTGAACTATTTTATACTCTCTGCCCTTTGAACCCTTATCATAATACTGTTTGGCTCTCAATTTTGCCCTCTCTTGATACTCTATAACGATTTCATGTGAACGTTGAATTTGATATTTCAGAATTTTGCTATAATCATCCGTGTTTTATAGTGGTGTCGGAAATATTTTCAAAGATATGGGTATTTCAAATTCAAACCCGAATAACACTCTCGTCGGTGTTTGTTTTGTTGTTGAATGTTTGCTATTATTATACACATGCATGGTGTGATGAGTCCATTCGTCCCAGTTGGAACTATCCATGTTAACGAAATTTCTCAGAAATTCTGCCAATGGTTGATGAGCTCGTTCTAAAGCACCATTCGATTGTGGATGATAAGGAGTGGTTAGTAGTTTCTTTATTCTTAGCATCTTACACGTTTCCTTGAATAGTCTGGATGTGAAGTTTGAACCATTATCCGTTACCAACACCTTGGGAATAAAGTATCTTGAAATTATTTCCTTAAAAAAGACTTTAGCTACAGTTGGTGCCTCTGCGTCAGGCACGGCTGCACATGCGAAAAAATTTTGAAAAATCGCCTTGAAAGGTGACGATGTATTTGTTTCCCCATAGTTGATTCCGGCAACGGACATACCAGGTCCATGAAAACCTTTTCAAAAGGCTTACTTGAAGTGCTTGTTATAACCAATGGCATTTTTTCAACTTTCGAACATTTGTTTTTCTGGCATAGGCTACACGTTGTTACATAATTTTTTATTTGCCGATACATACCAGCCCATTTATACTGATTCCTGATGCGGGAATACGTTTTGTATGTCCCTTGGTGTCCACCCAATGGTGTATCGTGGAATGCTTTCATTACCTTGTTTATATCTTCTGCATTCGGTAATTAAACAGCCATATCTTCCTCTCCCATATCCTCGTTTAGCTCTGCTTGATGCATAATTTCTTCATTTTCCTCATTCTAGTTGTTTTGTAATTCTCGAGCTTTTGATCTGGTTATTGCCCCTACATTTATTTTCTCTATTGGAAGGCGACTGGGGGATTCAGCGTTTTGATTCGTTTTTCCTGATTTATACCGTATCTCGAAATCATATTCTAAAAGTTTTAGTCTAAGGCGCCTCAATCTGCCTTCTTGATCTTTCAGATTAGCTATACCCTTGAGGGGTTTGTGGTCTGTAAAAAAGGTGAAGTGTCTCCCGAGTAAATATGGCCTAAAAGTTTTTGTTGCCCATATGATGGCGAGCAACTCCTTCTCTATTGTAGAGTATCGTTTTTCTGTGGCACTTAGTACTCTGCTTGCAAAATATACTGGTAAATCGCTACCAGGCTCTCCGTCGTTAGAATACATGGTTTCGTGAAGTCAGGGTATTGTAATAGAGATGGATTCGCCACTTCTGCTTTTAATTGGTCCATAGCTTGCTGACACTCAAGCGTCCATTCAAATTTTACGTTCTTTCTTAGTAGTTTGCTTAGGGGTAAGGCCATTTCAGACGAGTTCGGTATAAACTTCCTGTAGTAGATTATCAATCCCAGAAATGCTTGCAGATCTTTGATACTTCTAGGAGGCGGAATATCTTTTACTGCTTTAGTTTTATTGGGATCCGGTAAGACTTCCTTTTCTGAACATTGGTGACCCATATAAACTACCTCCCTTTGAAGGAAATGACATTTTTCGGGGTGTAACTTAAGGTTGTACCTTTTTAATATATCTAATACTCTCTTGAGCCTTAATTGGTGATCCGCTAGGTTCCTGCCGTAGATTATTATATTGTCCAAATAGACGAAACAGTACATTCCTTGTAGCCCCATTAATATCGAGTTCATGATTCTTTGAAAAGTGGCTGGTGCCCCTGTTAATCCGAAAGGCATACGATTAAACTCGAAATGTCCCAAATTGGTGCTAAAGACTATTTTTTGTCTGTCTCGTGGGTCCAGTAAAACTTGGTGGTACCAAGTTGTGATAGCGATTTTTTTATTAAAGGCTAATTTTACTAATTTTTTTTGTTCGAGAGTATAAAGTTTTACTTTCTAAAATTGGAATATGTATGTATATTGTTACGTTTAAATTTTATTAAACGTGTGAGTTCTTTTGATTGCTCAAAAATAAAAATAAGTAATACACAATTTTTATTTGCTACTGTTTTTCCTTTTATTCTTAACGAAGCAAATTACAATTTGTCTTTTCTTAACTACTTCTTATTGTTATTATCCACTTTCAACGAGGTCTTAACTTGACTACTTTCTGATTAGTACTGCTCTGTTCTCGCACATGCTGCCACTTTTTATAGTACAGGAACCGGTTCTCGAATGTTCGCCCGATAAGTGCATGATGCCATCTCTATTGTCATTTACTATTGGTAGCCAGATGTTCAAACAGTCCTCTAGCACAATCGGGAAAATTCATGTTGCTGCTTCTAGGCGTTTGTAGATAATTCGATTGGTCGTTGTTTTTGAATTTCAAAGTAACGACTCTTATGTTGGCAATGCGGTTTGCTACTGGTAGTACAGTGCTGGCACTTTTATTTGCATGTTTGTGTGTCTGTAGCTATGTATACAATTATTGTTGTTGCTATAGTATTTGTACGTAAATATGTGTGTACGTTTAGTGCTTTAGTTAAATACTTCCAGAGAGTTCTTTGCTTTAACCCTGTAGGAATATTTTTACGTAACACTGCCGCCCACTTAAGCCTATTCGTCCCGAATAGGCACATTATCCGGCTTTCCATAGTTTGCGAGTCGTTCTAAATGTACAACTTTCATTTTTGATCTTGGGCTATTGTGTTTTTGTATTCTGTAGACGACATCGTTTAACCTTTTTACCGCCGTATATGGTCCCTCCCAGTGAGTCTGTAGTTTTGGAGACAATCCTATTTTCCGCTGTGGGTTGAAAAGTAGAACCAATTAACCTTCATTAAAGCCTTTAGAATTTGCAGCACGGTCATATCTAACTTTCATCTTATTACTGACCATTTTAATTCGGCTACGGATAAATTCATGTAGCTCATTTAAATTTTCTTGCCTTTGGAAAGGGCCAGTATCTGCTTCATTTGTTAGTGTAGGCTTAATGCCGAACTCTAAATCTCCAGGCAACTTTAACTCAGCTCCAAAAATAATTTTTGCAGGTGTTCGCGATGTTGTGTCATGCACAGCTGACCTGTATGCTAATAGAAACTCCGGAATGTGCTCGTCCCACTCACCACTTTTCGCTAATATTCTTCTAATGTACGGTTGAACCTCTCTACCATGCCATCAGACTGTGGGTGAAGTGGTGTGGTTCTGGTTTTCTTTATCCCATATCGCTCGCACATGTCTTTAAATATGGCAGACTCAAAATTTCTACCTTGGTCAGAGTGCAGTTCAATAGGAACTCCATAGCGACATACCCAGTTGTTTACAAACGCGTCCACAACCGTTCTGGCTTCCTGGTTGGGTATGGCATAAACTTCAGGCCATTTGCTGAAATAGTCCATCACTACAAGAATATAACGATTCCCAGCATTGCTGACCGGAAAAGGTCCTGCTACATCCATTGCTATCCTCTCAAAGGGTGCTCCCGAGTTATATTTTTGCAGCAGACCCCGACTTCGTTTTACTGGACCTTTAGCCTTCATACACTGTGTGCAATTTGCTATCCATTCGGATACGGCTTGTTTACATCCAATCCAATAAAAACGCTGTTTTAACTTTTCGAGCGTTTTTGTTACGCCCAGGTGACCACCGCTGGGTCCATTATGGAACTCCTTCAACACCTCGCTCCTCTTAGATGTTGGGACCACGATCAGATTGGAAACCGTCTTAGCGTCTACACTTTCCCAGACACGATACAAACAACCATTTATCAAATTCAGGCTGTCCCACTGGGCCCAATACGATATTACCAGTAGACTTTCAGCTGATATCTCATTACGGGTGGGTCTTCTATCCTCCTCTTTAGCCGCTATAATTTTTCCCAGTGCTGGATCTGCCCTTTGTGCCTCTGACCAGTCTTCTTCCGTATCAATTTTTGTAAGCCTGACATCAATGACACATTCTTCCACCTCGACTTTTGAACAATGTCTGCACTCTAAGCTACAGGGCCGTCGTGACAGAGCATCAGCATTATTATGCCTTGCACCCTTTCTGTGCTCAATGCTGAAGCTGTAGCTCTGAAGACGTTCAATCCAGCGTGCTAGCTACCCTTCAGGATCTTTAAACTGCAGTAGCCACTTGAGCGCAGAATGGTCAGTTCTTAAAGTAAAGTGTTGGAAATACAAGTATTTATGAAATGCTTAATGCACTCCAACACTGCCAGAAGCTCCCGTCGTGTCACACAATAGTTCCTCTCAGGTTTCGAAAGTATTCGGCTGTAATAGCCCACAACTTTTTCTGTTCCATTAATCACCTGTGATAACACACCTCCTATTCCATATCCACTTGCATCGCTATCTAGCACAAATTTTTTCCCAGCAACTGGATATGATAAGACTGGTGATGTGCACAATAAATCTTTTAGTGTCTGGAAAGCATTCTCCTGCAATTCACCCCAATCGTATGGTTGCGACTTCTTTGTTAGCTCATGCAAGCTTGCAGCTACGCTGGCAAAATTTGACAAAAAGCGTCTGTAGTATGTGCAAAGGTCCAAAAAGCTGCGCAATTCGTGAAGATTTCTTGGACGAGGCCAGTCCTTTACTGCTCGTATCTTATCTTCATCTGTCGAAATACCATCTGCTGTAACTTTATGGCCCAGATACTTCACCTCTTTCTGGAATAGTGCACACTTTTTGATGCTGAGTTTGAGTCCAGCCGATGATATGCGCTGAAAGACTTCAGTCAGATTTTTAAGGTGTTCATCAAAAGTCTTCTCCATTACAATTATGTCGTCAAGATACACCAAGCATGTTTTCCAGTGCAGTCCTTTTAACACTTGCTCCATGAGCGGCTCGAAAGTAGCCGGAGCATTGCAGAGCCCAAATGGCATAACATTAAACTGCCACAGACCATCGCATGCGCTGAAAGCAGTTTTCTCCTTGTCTTTCTCTGCAATCTCCACCTGCCAATAGCCGCTTTGTAGATCCAATGTGGAGAACCATTTCGTTCCAGCAAGAGTGTCTAAGGTGTCGTCAATTCTTGGTAGCGGGTAACTGTCTTTTTTGATCACGTCGTTAAGTTTCCTATAATCGACGCAAAATCGAGTACTGCCGTCCTTTTTCTTTACTAACACTACCGGTGAGCTCCAGGGACTTGAAGATGGTTCGATTACACCACACCGCCCCATTTCATTGACGAGCTCTTTTACCTCAGTTCGCTTAGCCAGTGGTATACTTCTGGGTGCCAGTTTTATTGGCCTTGCTTCGCCAGTATTTATTTCGTGTTTCACTATTGCCGTTCTCCCTTGGCTTTTATTCTGCCCGGCAAAAATGCAGGCGTGCCTTTTTAGCAGTTGCTTGGCTTTATTTCTGTCAGGAGGTGATAGCCCTGCTACCCATCGCTCCACATATGCCTGAAATTCTTCACGCTCCTTTGCAGACAAATTGGCAGGTTCTGGCTTTTTATCGCAGTTTATTATTGCCTCTGCTTGAGCACATTGACCTATTTCGGAATTCTTGTTGATGACTTTTTGTTGGCTTGATAAATTTAGTACCCGTATGGGAACCTTTCTTCCATTGCAAGTTCTTACGAGGGCTTTTGCTGTTAATAGCTCTCTCTTAATTTTTGCTGGTTCTACTACCCACAACCGATTGTCCTCACAATCTCCCTCCATTTGTGCCCATATTACTGATTCAGACCGTGGTGGTAATGTCTGATTTTCAATAGCAAGCAGTTTCTTGACGTGTATCTGATTGTCATATCCAACATCAAGCGGTATTTCAACATTACGCCAAATCATCACTTGTTGCCCCATATGCAAGTTGATTCCGTGGTTTATCATAAAATCGGCTCCAATAATAACCTCGTCTACAATATCGGCAACAATAAATACGTGTTTCACACTTATATTCGCAATAGTCACCTTTGCCTCAGCTGTACCATAGACAGTGGCAGGCTCCCCAGTAGCTGTACGTAGTCGTATATTACTTATAGTTTCACTTTTCCCCTTCACTACATTGGGCCTGATTATTGACTGTGACGCTCCTGTGTCTATGGTAAGGATGTGTTTTTCACCGTTGATGTATCCGCATGCAGTAAGGTTGCTATTTTTCTGTTGCATCACTGATATGGAGATTGTGGGGCCGTCGTTTGTGGGAGCTAGCTCTTGTCCCTTAGTGCTAGCTCGTTTTAGTTTAACGGGGACTCTTGTGTTGTTTATTGGTACACCCGTTTACTGTTCCTTGATGACGAAACAGATCTGGCTCTCTTTCTTGGCGCCTTGCAGTTGCGCTGGTAATGACCAACTTTGCCGCAGTTATAGCACTTATTATTAACTTTTTGCTCTTTCTCCGCCAATGCTTGTCTCACGGCCTCCTTAATGCTAGAGACTAGACTATTATCATTTTCGGCAAGTCTTTCCACGTTCCGTATCTTGCACACCTGTGGCTTCAAAATCAGTCTAGCAGTCTCCTGAGTTAGTGCAAATGAAACCATTTCTGCGAAGGTTGCCTTTTGCGTAGCACACACTGCAAGTTTGATATCAGGGTCGCAGATGCCATTAACAAACGCCTCCGTTTTGACATGATCCAGGAATGGATGGTTTTCGCCTGGATACGTAAGCTGCACCAACCGCTCGATTTCCATTGCAAAATCTTGTAGAGACTCATTGGGTTTTTGTCCTCTACATCGCAATTCCATGCGGTATATGTCACGCTTGTGCTCACTGCCATATTTGCGTTGCAGTGCCGCCATTATGTCATCAAAACAGTTTCTGCAGCCTACTGGCCCAGTTTCGAGAACTTCTGCTGCCGCACCTTTTAAGGCCAAAACTAGCTCTATGGCCTTTTCTTCTTCATTTCTGTTAGCCACTGTTTCGAACTGAAATTGGAAGATGTTCAGTGGTGCACTGCCATCGAAACAAGTCGTCTTTATCCTACGGGAAACCTCTGGAACAAATCGCACTGGTCCGCCTTGGCACTGGAGATTGACGATTTTTGCTTCCAGCTCGTGCAATTTCTCGTCTACATCTTTCACTTGTACTGCCACGCCACCAATTTCTAAGCTATGGACTTTATTCTCCAGCTCCGATATTTTCTCGTCAAACTTGCTGACTTGTACTTCAATGCCATCTACTCTTCTATATAAGGCCTCAGAAATTTCTTGAAGTTTCTCGTTTGTGGCCTTAACTTCAGCTAAAACTCTCTCGTTGTTGGCTTTAGAAGTTTCTTAAAAATCAACCTTCATAGCTCTAGAAGACTCCTGAATTTCAGCCTTCATTGCTCTAGAAGACTCCTGAAGTCCTAGAAGTTTGTCGTTGTTTGCTTTCATTTCGTTAATCATGGATGCAAACATTGCGCTGATGTCTGTACTGTTTGCCGTTGCACGAGTACATACCTCAATTTCTTCTTTTTCATCGAACTCATAGGTTTCTATGTCGATGTTGCGCCGCTGAAATTCGTCTATTAACCTCTTTTGAAGTTTGACCTTGTTACCAGCTGTTGACAAGTCCAGATTGTTCAACTCTTTCTTGAGTTGCTCTACCTTAAGCTCTTGAAATTTCATTCTTCCTCGTATTACAAATTAATTATTTTTAATTAATTTATTATTTTTATTTTAATTTTGCAATCCCACTTCTGACACCAAATGTTACATTTAAATTTTATTAAACGTTTGAGTTCTTTTGATTGCTCAAAAATAAAAATAAATAATACACAAATTTTTATTTGCTACTGTTTTTCCTTTTATTCTTAACGAAGCAAATTACAACTTGTCTTTTCTTAACTACTTCTTATCGTTATTATCACTTTCAACGAGGTCTTAACTTGACTACTTTCTGATTAGTACTGCTCTGTTCTCGCACATGCTGCCACTTTTTATAGTACAGGAACCGGTTCTCGAATGTTCGCCCGATAGGTGCATGATGCCATCTGTATTGTCATTTACTATTGGTAGCCAGATGTTCAAACAGTCCTCTAGCACAATCGGGAAAATTCATGTTGCTGCTTCTAGGCGTTTGTAGATAATTCGATTGGTCGTTATTTTTGAATTTCAAAGTAACGACTCTTATGTTGGCAATGCGGTTTGCTACTGGTAGTACAGTGCTTGCACTTTTATTTGCATGTGTGTGTCTGTAGCTATGTATACAATTATTGTTGTTGCTATAGTATTTGTATGTAAATATGTGTGTACGTTTAGTGCTTTAGTTAAATACTTCCAGATAGTTCTTTGCTTTAACCCTGTAGGAATATTTTTACGTAACAATATGTAATATTTAATTTTTTTTTTACATAGGCATTTCTTTTGTTTTATTACAAATTTCAGAAAATTTTTTTTTCATTCATAAAAATAATTTTCAATTGTGTATTAGTGTCGTTGAGAAATTTAAACATATTTTATTGCTGGGATTGTGAATTCTAGAACTAATTTTTAATTTTGAAAAGCGGTTTTCTTTGCTGTCCAGGATTTGAATTAATTTATTTTAGGAAAGATTGTAAAAGAACTGGTAAGATTTTAATGATTTTTTTTTAATTTACCTTTTGGTACAGAAAGTTATTATAAATTATATTATTTCAATTGCTATAGAGCTTACGTAGATTCCTGCAGCATCTTGTGATATTCAGACTATCTGGCATGTTAGAAAAATTGTTGAGGAAACTTTTTCATTCACATTTTCTGAAATCTGACAAAAGGTCACTTATGAATATAGATACATACAAGTATCGGATGGGTTCACAATTACAATAAAAATAGATTCACAGTGAAGTAAGTAAGCTGCTAAATTACTAAGGCTGTTAAAGAAGAGAGGAATAATTGCAAGATATACATACATTTCTTAGAAAAAGAAGACAAAAAAAATACATTAACGAATATCAATTACTTATAAACCTAAGAGTTAACGGGTATAGAGATTCATAAATTTTTTTTAACTTAATCAACTTTTAAACTTAATTTCATAAATCTTAACTTTAAATAATTTTTGTTTGTGTTTATGGTCACTTAATTAGTATTTTCTTTTTTATTATTTAAATTTATTTTATTTGTTTAAAAAAAAAGGAATAATTACCTACACACATATATTAATTACTTCACATTTACATAACTACTTCCATATCACTTGGTAATATTCGACTAAAACTTTCACACACTCTCAGTTTAACTATTTTTGTTCTATTAAACAAAATTCGCAACTTGTCTACGGTCATCTGGCGCTAGCTGACATCGTGGAACCTTGAAAATGTAAGTTGTGTTCTTTATTAAACATATTTATTCACAGCTTTTTTATAATAACGAAAATTAAAACAAACGAAAAAATTATAAGAATTTTAATAAGTGTTATTAGTTTCCTTATCATTCATGTTACATATTTTCAAGTACATAGATACTCTACAATTTTAATATTAACTATAAATTTCGACTTTAATTTCTTTTTCTTTTTGAGAATGTTTAATTATTTTGTTAAATTTAAATAATTAACGTGTAACTTTATTAGTTAATTTTTATTATATTTTTTTTATTACCCAGTAATAATTTAATAAATTTGTTCATGTTTATAACGTTTTGGTAAATATGAGAGTCTAATCAATTATTTATTGTTACGAAAGGTGAAGTTAGGTATGGGGTAGACATGTTTAAATTTTAATTTATATATATATATATATATATATATATATATATATATATATATATATTTTTTATATATTCCTGTATCGGGCTGATAAATTACTTCCTTTTATCAGCATGGAGGGTGGGCTTAGAATCAACGTGGCAAATTATATCTTAGACCATGTTTCGGTCTTCAATCAATATTTTTTTTTTTTTTTTTAAATGGATCATCATATTTAATTTCGTTATGCTACCTAAAGCTTAAAGTCTTTTCTGACGATTAATTTATAAAAATGGAAACCCTTTTAATAACCACACCCATCGACGAGCACAGCCGGATTACTAGGTAGCCATGTTTCCCAAATATTTCATCTCAATATGAAGAATCGTTACAAAGTCGCTAGATCGAGGGTAGAAAAATATCGGCTGTATCCCAGTTGGTCTAGGATTTCGTCAATTCTTGCTATGGGGAAGACTTGCTTATTTGTAGCCTCGTTCAATTTTCTGAAATCTACTATTAAACGCCATTTTTTCTCTACGTCTTTTCCTGTCTTTTTTGGTTCTAGGAGTATTGGTAAATTCCAAGGCGAGAGATAATTCCATCTTTGACCATCTGGCCTACTTGTCTATTCACTTCATTTCGGTGGACTTCAGGTAGTCTATATTGTTTAGTATTTATTGGGGGTTGACTAGAATTAGTTGGGATTTTATGCTTAAGTACATTTGTGTGAGTTAAACTGTCTCCTGGTAATTGAAACACGTCGTCCTATGATTTCAAAATGCTCTCGATCGATAATCGGTCTTCCGGGTTCAAATCTGCGGAAAGGTGTACTATTTTCAATAGTAATTTGGTTCTTTCTTTGTTGTCCACGATACTTATTGTATTAATGGCTGTTGTTGACTCTATCTGGTAGTCCTCAGGGTTTTCATAACTTAACATTGTTTTCTTATTTATGTTCACTGTATGGTTGTTGGTGTTTAGAATGGGAACAAATGCTATTCTTCCTTTGATCGATGTTAAGGTTTCGCCCACAAAAACCCCTGGTAAAATTTCTAGTTTATTTACTATTATTTCTCCCGTAGCCTTGGTTACTACTACTAATACAAGTCCCTGGGAACGTCCTTTTATAGAAAATTTTTCGGATATATATAACGGAGGGATTTCTTAAACAAGTGGCAAGGAAAGTATTTCTTTCTGGTTCTCAAAAAATTTTATGTTTTATGCCAGCAAACCATCTGCTGGTAAAATTGTGCCCTTTGGTACTATGTGCATTTTAAAACTTAGTTTGTCCACGTATTTGTGGTTCACAGTTATAGTTCCTTTGGTACTCATGTTTCCTCCAAAGGCTCCTGACAAGGTTTTCTTCTCATTTTAATTAACTTTTATGCACGATGTTAAAGCTTCTTCCTTTACTAGTGTAGTATAACCTCCTTAGTCTGCCAACAGTAGTAATTTTTCTTCTTTTGGCTCTCTACACGGAAAGCTTATATACGCATCGTTTATCTCACAACTTTCGTTGCTACTAACATCACTCTCCAGTCTTAGTTCATTTCTGTGCTGTGATTGGTTTATGTGATGTTTTCCGTCCTTAATTATTCTATTATTTATATCAATACATGTCGTCATTGACATATTATTCAGGGATTTTCTTACTGAATCTGTGCATCTTGCACCAGATATTAATTCGGTGTTATCATTGTCTTCCTGTTTCTGATTATCCTGCTCCTCTGTCAAGTGTATATTGTTAAAATCTAAATTTATGATATTAAAGGCTTTATCTTCTTCATAGTTAGTTCTTACGGGGTGTTGTGTTTTATTTTCATTTTCTTCATTAGTAATTTCACTACATTTTTCGGCATTCCGGTCCATTAATCTTGGCCGGGCCGATTCTCGTTTCCCGAATTATTGCTGTTGTAATTATATCTGCTTCTGTTTACATCATTGTTACCTCTACTGTTGCCATTTCTACTATTGCTATTTATACTCCGCCTGTTTCTTGGGCAATTAGAAGAAATGTGACCCTGTTGATTGCATCTTAAACACCGTCGCTCCTCGTTGTTGTTATACATAGTTCCACTTTTATTTTGAGCTTTCGAGCTTGTAAATTTTTGCCTATTTGCTCCATAGTAGGGAGTTTTCATGTTCATTCTAAAATTGTATTCGTTTTAGCCCTGTCGTCTGCCTTGATTATAGCACGTATTGCTGCCTTGGTAATAACATTCGTCTATCATAGGACTGCAGTATACTGAGTTATTAACCCATTTTTTGCCGCACCAAGTTCCTGTTGACCGATTTGAATAAAATTTTATATAGAACATATTCTGATACTAAATAAGAAAATTTCCAACTTTGGACTGAGTGGCTTTTCCCGTTTTCTAGAAAATAACTGATAATTATAATCACCATCGGCGTAATATATATACAGGTGTACGACTTTTCAAAGGTAACTAGAACACATTTTATTTAATGATAAAATGTTTTTATTATGGTAAGCAGGTGCCCCTCACATTTTTTATATAGAAATGGGGTGCGAATATGGCATTTTTTGCACCGATAATTTCGCCTTCATCTTGCTTACAATAACGTATTGGGTTACTATCATGCGTTTTGGTCTTGGTAACTCTGTTTCCATTTACTGTTCGTCGAAATCCTCGCAAACCAGACGAGTTCTAGTCATTTCCGACCGAAATTAGTGTTGGCTTTTCCCTCAATTTTTTCTAATGTTGCACAAAAAAAGGTTTAACTTGCAAGCATTCACAACAACCGAGTTCACTACTTTCGAAAAATGAGACCATCACAACTTCTCGCTGAGGGTGGAGTTGGCTGAAGTAGTTAGCACGTTTACTACAAAACCGAAAGTCCTGGGTTCGAGCCCGCTCACTGACGAAGTCACTCAATTATAACACCAGTCATTTTTCTGATGTGTGGTCTTGTCCCTTTGTGTCAGTTGTTGTAGGAAAGTTCGAGTGATGAAGGCGAAGACACTGGTTATTGAACTACATCGGGTTCAGTGGATACTAATCCGCCAACATCAGAATACTCTCCTTCGCCGATATTGTGTAGCAGAATCATCGGCGAAGTAAAATAAAAATTAAAAATGGCAAGCTAATACACTTACAAAATTTAATACGCATCATTGACACCAGAGGCGCTTCAACACTGCATCATTAAAAACGTGCAAAAAGCAGAGCTGTAAAAGAATGCAGCTTTCCTCTATCTCTTCCTTCACCACCTGAATTTTCTGTCACTATCCCCCTCTCACTCAAAGGTAGCACACCTTGATCATTGTATTGGACACAAGTGACCAAGTGGACTCTAAATTTCACCCTTCCTTACCAGCAGTCTGCTAACCTCACCTAACCTAACCACTTCTTGCTTCTAACATGTGTGCGGTAGTTTGATGCAGTATTACCTTCGACATATTTCATTTCTAGATTAATTAGCTGGCAATTTGTTTTTGCGCACTGAGCCAACTGCATTAAATTTTATTTCAGATAGTAGACAAACGCTCAGGATGCTTCACATATTCGATTAAGTTTAAGGCCACGAGAGAACCAAGGTCAATTTATGTACTATAAACTTCTTCAGAGAGAGCGTGTACTACAAGGCATATGAATAAGACGTACTATAAGGTGTATACGTTTTCCGCCAATGGTGATTATAAGTACCACCATATAAATAATGAACTTTAAGATTATACATGGTTATTATTTTTGGTAAAAAAAGTCTATCGAATCAAAACTATTTTGTTTGTCGGTTATGGACAGTAGAACTTCTGGTAATTATAATCACCGGTCGGCGAAAAATGGGTTAAATGAGTTTCCTCCTGTATTACTGTTTGGCATTGGATGGTTCCAAGTGTTTTGATGCATTGATAGTTGTCTGACTTCCTTTATCAATTGCTGAACCGTCTCACATAAAGGTTCCTCAGTATGCATAGTCATGATATTTGAAGGTTTCATATTAGAACCGAAGATATTTTGAGCTTCCTTGGTGATTTTCAGCAGGGCAGATAGCTTTTCGTTTTCGTGTCCGATGAATTTTGACATCAATCTAGGATCTCGTGAGCCTCTTATGTAACTCCTTACTGCGGGTTGGTTGCAATGATCTATCATATATTTTTGATGGGAAACTTCTTGCCATTGTGCTGCAATTAGTTCTGTGGTATCTATAAGTAGTCCTTCTAGTCTCTCTCCAAATTCATATGCTGTCTCCGTTGAACCTTGCTTACTACTAAAAATTAGTTCTTGTATTTCTATTAGAGTTTTGCTTTTTATAAATTTTTCTCTAATAGCCTGGCATAAGGCTTCTATTGTTGCGAACTCTTTATTGTGTAAATCTGAGTAAGCATTTCCAAATAATCTCGTTTTTATGCATTTGATTATGTCGACGATATTACCTGGTTCCCCTAGTTTATCTTTTGCTATCATACATCCTTCAATAAACTTATTTGCTTCCCTTACCAGTTCTGCCCCATCAGTTCCGTAGAAAATTGGTACCACATAGGATATGGTTTTCAAGAGTTCAGTAAAACTTGTCATGTTGTTACTATTTGTAGTGGTGTTAATTGTAATCACTTTTCTCGACTCTCCTTGTATGTTTCGTATCTTTGACTTCAGCGTTTCGATTTGTTGAGTTTTTTCCTCTATCACTTTTCTATTTTCGATGACTTGCTGCAACTGATCAGGAGTCAAGTTAGGGTTAACGCGCTGCGCGAAGTCTTTAAATGCCTGTGTCTTCAGTTCGCTGTCTTCAATCTGTTGTTCAGCCTCTTCAATGGTTTTTCTTAAGCTTTCGTTCTGCTGCTTCAGGATCCTGTTAACGTGTAAGTATTCTTCTATTTCTTTAGATATAGCTGGATTTTGTTGATGTTCATGTAGCACTTGTAGTTCTTCTAATAAAATATCTATCTTTTCAAATTCGGTTATGTTTCCCTGGCTCCTCACTTTATGCTTTACTAACTCTTTATACTCTTTGGTATTGTTAAGGTACTTTATGAGATTCCACACTCGCTCAAAAATTTCCCTTGTCTCCTCTTGTGTCTTTCGTAATTTTTTTTTCAAATCCTCCATATAGCTCAAACAAAATTTCCTAAATCCATTTATATATTTCTATTTTCAATATTCACTTTCACAAACAAACTTTCCTTCTATTTAAATACTGCTAATCATTTTGAATTTTTTACTATGCGTTTATCTAGTTTGATTTACTAATTCAACACATATATAAATATTTTTAACATTTTTGTTGGTCCCATTTGTCTCGAGCAAATGTTTGATTGTTGTTGAGTTTACCACCAAAGTCTGTGCAACTTGAGGCAGCTAAAAAAGCTCATTAAGGCCTTGCGTTGTGTAGTAAATGTTGGTATACAGAACAACGTATCTTTTTAACAATTTAATTCAGTATTTTAAAATTAGATTGAGCTTAAATAGCTTTCCAATATCAATATACTTCCTTCCAACTGCAAAAAGGGTATCAAACTGTACTCTTGCTAATACCGGCTGTGTCAAAATGTTGTGCTGTATTTTAAATACGGATTTTTCTTTTAATATATTAATGGTTTATTTAAAAAAGGCTTTGTTAATAACAACTAGTATCTTGTTCTTTTAATTTACAATTTTAAACCTGCAGGGTCCCGTGGGAATCGCAGGTATGTTTCTAACCCTTATCTGCTAAATACAAGACCCCAGTTCTCGTGGTACCTTCATAGCGAACAGTCGATTAGCGGAATTTTTCTTACTTACAAAAAATTAAACAAACAAAAAATATTCGTGTACATATTATTCGTAATAGGTCCATACTGTCTTTAATAAATTAGCTTTGTACTTTGCTAATATTTTTACATAGTAAAAATAACAAAAACAAAAAAAAACCGCAAACAAAAAAAAAATTAAACAAAGTGATATTGAGGAATACTATAAGTTAGCGACATCGTTGACAATGCCAACCAAATCAATTTGCAATAATCGGCATTTAATAAATTAAGAATTTCTACACGCGTATCCGGTCTAATTACAAACTGTCTACTTGCACTTGTTTCGTGGGAAAGCTATTTTGTTGGATCAGCATTTGAATATTGGCGCATGTATTGCAATATGATCGGACAACCAAAAAGCCAAGTAGAAGAAAGGAAAAACAGTCAGTCTTGGTTGCGAGCTTCTTCGGTTCAGTGTGATAAATTTAATTTGTGAATAATTAATATTATGAATAAAGAATTAATTCTTTGATTTGAAATTTGAATATAAAGTGAGTTTATTAATTAATAATTGGCGCTGTTGGTTGCACCTTAATAAATTTTTTTATCGAACTCAAGTGTAGATCCTTTAACTGGTGCCCGAGCAGGGACCCGCTTAAAAAACTGCGGAGTCCTCGAAATAAAAAATAATAAAATAGTTTAAATAAATTAAACTATTTTCTTGAGCTTTCGGTCAGTTTATATTTTGAGTTTATTATCTTCAATATTTCGTTAACCTTCGGTTAACTTCTTCAGGATATATATTTTTTGGTTTTTTATGATATCTATTTTTTTCTTTTTCTTTCAAATAATAAATAACAGTTTACAATTTTCAAAAAAAACAAAGTGTGTCATAAAAAATTATTTTTACAATTTTTGGTAATAAAATAAAATAGGTATGAGTCTACAATATTTGTTCATGTTAATAATATGAAAAAATTAATAGAAAAAAATTAATAGAAAAAAAGCTTTTTAACATATAGAATTTTTGAAAGGTTCTTAGAAATGATAATACATATTTTCAATACTTTTACATAACATTGTGTATCTTTGAATTCTTAAAAAATTTTGAAAAAATGGTATAAGTTTAGAATATTTTATCTGGTAATAAATATTTTCAAAAATAAATTTATAATATACATGTACATTAAAAAAATATATGTTTTTAACAAATGAGAATATTTTTTATAATTTTTGATACTTTAACGTAATAAATAGCAAAAAAGTAAAGACGTATTAAGAATTTTATATACAAAAAACAACTAAATACATTAATTAATTAAAGTTTTTTTATTATATTATTTTTATATATATTTTTTAAAATTTTTTTATAAAATAACATTAAAAAACATAACATTAAAAATAATTATGTTGTTGTATGTTTGTTTTTTAAACCCTATTCTTGTTCTTATGTAATAAATATCTATAAGCCTGCGCAACATTGGCCGTATCTGTTCTGAAATTCATTCTCTGATCTGTTGGAACATCTATAATGTGTAACATTTCTAACATATACCTCCGTTTATAATTAAGTTCTGTATTCAAAATTGAAATATTATCAAAATCTGGATAATGATCTAAATCTAAACAATGTGAAGATAAAGCTGTTCTATGTGGATTAATATTCCTATACCTTTGATCTGTTTTATGTCCCGCTAATCTTGTCTTTAATTTATTTTTAGTTGTG
The DNA here is from genome assembly GCA_949987645.1 of Tachina grossa. Lineage (NCBI taxonomy): Eukaryota > Metazoa > Arthropoda > Insecta > Diptera > Tachinidae > Tachina > Tachina grossa. The sequence goes on from CATLJX010000027.1 coordinate 128,616, forward strand.
CCTACATACATCTTGTCGCATCTCTCATTGTGGTTTCCTTTACATGGTATTTTGTAAATTACATTAGATCTATCTAGTTTTTTAATTCTATCTTTTGTGTTAGTAAATATATTTCCTAAAGTACTATGCATCTTTTATGCCATCTTATACTTTGTCTTGTCATATATTTCTGACTTTTTTAATCTTTCTGACATATTTGGTACATATATTAATGATTTATAAATTTTTGGTTCATTATTGTTATTAATATTATTATTATTATTATTATTATTATTATTATTATTATTATTATGATTATTATTATTATTATTATTATTATTATTATTATTATTATTATTATTATTATTATTATTATTATTATTATTATTATTATTATTATTATTATTATTATTATTATTATTATTATTATTATTATTATTATAATTATTATTATTATTATTATTATTATTATTATTATTATTATTATTATTATTATTATTATTATTCTTATTATTATTATTATTATTATTATTATTATTATTATTATTATTATTATTATTATTATTATTATTATTATTAATATTATTATTATTATTATTATTATTATTATTATTATTATTATTATTATTATTATTATTATTATTATTATTATTATTATTATTATTATTATTATTATTAGTATTATTATTATTGTTAATATTATTATTTTTATTATTAAATTGCCTTATTAATTTACAAGAAAGATTATAGGGGAAACTATTTTCATTAAGTATACTCATTATCTTCTTTTCATTCTTCTTATGGAATTCCCTATCACTTATTGTCAATATTCGTTCTATGAAGTTCTTAGCTGTGTTAATTATCATCCACTTGGGATGTTTTGAGTAAAAATTAATAATTCTACCGGATGAAGTTTGTTTTTGGTACCAATCTATTGCTAATTTATTTTCCTTTTTTAATATTAATGTATCTAAATACGGAAGTACTGAGTTATTTTCTATTTCAATTGTAAATTTTATGTCTGGGTGAAAAGAATTAAATGTTGATAATGTAATATTTATTTCATTTTCTGGAATTATACAGAATAAATCATCAACATATTTTACCAAAAACTTTGGCTTAATAGTTAATTTTCTGATACATTCATCTAATAATTTTTCCATCACTATATCAGCTATAACTGGTGAAGCAGGAGATCCCATAGGAAGACCTTTCTGTTGTTGGTATATTTTATCATTACATTTAAAATATCTACTGTCTACTATACAAAACTTTAAAATACGTGAAAATAAATTTTTATTAATATCTGTATATTGTGTTATCTTATTCCAATTTTCATCTATGATATTCATAGCCAAATCGACTGGTATGTTTGGAAATAAAGATACAACATCAAGCGATATTAATTTATCATCATTATCTAATTTTATCTGTTTTATTTTGTTTTTAAAATCTACAGAATTAATGATATTATATTTTGAACCTATAGTTAATTTTTTTAGAATATGTGTCATATATTTGCTAAGTTCATAAGAAGGAGAATTTATACTAGAACAAATTGGTCTCAAAGGATAATTATCTTTATGGATCTTTGGTAATCCATATAATTTTGGAGATAAAGCATTATTTGTCTTTAATTTATATTTTTCTAAGTTAGAAATAATATTTGTTTTAAAAAGTTCTTCTACTAAATCATTATTACATTTTTGTAATTTACTAGTTGGATCTCTATTAACTAGATTATATGTATTAACATCATTTAAAATACTATCTATTCTCATATCATAGTCACTTCTATTCATAGCAACTGTAACGTTTCCTTTATCTGCATTTAGAATAATTACGTTATTATTTAATTTTAAAAATTTTTTTGTAGATTTTACACAATTAATCATAAATTTATCCCTATTGGTCAACCTACTTTTATTTATGTGACAATCAACAATTGTAGTAAATTTCGACCTAATTATATCTTGTTTTTCCCTATCATGTATAGTATTGATGAAGTCTTCTCCATCTGCTATTACCTTCATAATTGGAAAATCAATTCCTTGTATTGGTAATGCATGTTTCTTTCCTAGTGACAATATGTATTGTACATCAAAAGGAAAAACTACATCTGTTTTGTTCACAAACCATTTTTGGTTTAACCTGATTCCTAGTTCTCTTTCTTGTAAATTAACTAAACAATTAAATTTTTTAATATGTACCTTTTTAATTTTGTTTGTAAATGTCTCTTCTACCGTTTTTGTGTATTCTAAAAAATGAGTTATTTCTTGAATATTTAAAAATCTTCTTAATGATGTTTCAATAATCGATAATTCTATTGTAAATTCTTTAAGGTTTTCGTGTTTTTGCTTTATCGCCCAATTAAGCATCTTACTTTGGAAAAATTCAATATTTCTCGTAATCATCGATTGTGTTGACGATTGACCATTTCCATGAAAAACAGAAAAAATATTTTTAGTAGAATTTTTAATAAAATTTGGAATAATACCTTTATTTCGGCAACTAATTAGAAACGTTATTGTTGCCTTACATTTAATAACTTTTTCACTGATTTTTTTATATCTATTCATGGTCCATCTCGTCTCATTATTCTTTTTAAGTAACCTATAACCGTTTTCTCTGGTATTGTTTTCAAAAAATTGGTCTTCTTCTCTTCCTCTGAGTCTGTTATTTTTATATTGATTTTCTCTTATACCTCTATAATTATTATGGTCTCTTCCTTCTTGTATTCTTCTGAATATAATGTTTTCTCTAATTCCATTATTATAATGTTTTTCTTGGTATCTTGTGAAATTGTTGTTAATCGTTTGTTCATACTGATAATCACTTCTAATATTTCTATTAAAACTGCTTCTGTTATTATGTCTGAGTCTGTTGTATTGAATTCTTCTCTCTTGATGAATTCCTTGGTTATTCGTATTATAATAATCACCATGCATCTCTTTTTGTTTACGTGCTCACAATTATATCAAATATTTTTATCTAATTTTTCGACCTTTTTTTTACGTTTTAAATTAAACTATTTTCTTGAGCTTTCGGTCAGTTTATATTTTGAGTTTATTATCTTCAATATTTCGTTAACCTTCGGTTAACTTCTTCAGGATATATATTTTTTGGTTTTTTATGATATCTATTTTTTTCTTTTTCTTTCAAATAATAAATAACAGTTTACAATTTTCAAAAAAAACAAAGTGTGTCATAAAAAATTATTTTTACAATTTTTGGTAATAAAATAAAATAGGTATGAGTCTACAATATTTGTTCATGTTAATAATATGAAAAAATTAATAGAAAAAAATTAATAGAAAAAAAGCTTTTTAACATATAGAATTTTTGAAAGGTTCTTAGAAATGATAATACATATTTTCAATACTTTTACATAACATTGTGTATCTTTGAATTCTTAAAAAATTTTGAAAAAATGGTATAAGTTAAGAATATTTTATCTGGTAATAAATATTTTCAAAAATAAATTTATAATATACATGTACATTAAAAAAATATATGTTTTTAACAAATGAGAATATTTTTTATAATTTTTGATACTTTAACGTAATAAATAGCAAAAAAGTAAAGACGTATTAAGAATTTTATATACAAAAAACAACTAAATACATTAATTAATTAAACTTTTTTTATTATATTATTTTTATATATATTTTTTAAAATTTTTTTATAAAATAACATTAAAAAACATAACATTAAAAATAATTATGTTGTTGTATGTTTGTTTTTTAAACCCTATTCTTGTTCTTATGTAATAAATATCTATAAGCCTGCGCAACATTGGCCGTATCTGTTCTGAAATTCATTCTCTGATCTGTTGGAACATCTATAATGTGTAACATTTCTAACATATACCTCCGTTTATAATTAAGTTCTGTATTCAAAATTGAAATATTATCAAAATCTGGATAATGATCTAAATCTAAACAATGTGAAGATAAAGCTGTTCTATGTGGATTAATATTCCTATACCTTTGATCTGTTTTATGTCCCGCTAATCTTGTCTTTAATTTATTTTTAGTTGTGCCTACATACATCTTGTCGCATCTCTCATTGTGGTTTCCTTTACATGGTATTTTGTAAATTACATTAGATCTATCTAGTTTTTTAATTCTATCTTTTGTGTTAGTAAATATATTTCCTAAAGTACTATGCATCTTGTATGCCATCTTATACTTTGTCTTGTCATATATTTCTGACTTTTTTAATCTTTCTGACATATTTGGTACATATATTAATGATTTATAAATTTTTGGTTCATTATTGTTATTAATATTATTATTATTATTATTATTATTATTATTATTATTATTATTATTATTATTATTATTATTATTATTATTATTATTATTATTATTATTATTATTATTATTATTATTATTATTATTATTATTATTATTATTATTATTATTATTATTATTATTATTATTATTATTATTATTATTATTATTATTATTATTATTATTATTATTATTATTATTATTATTATTATTATTATTATTATTATTATTATTATTATTATTATTATTATTATTATTATTATTATTATTATTATTATTATTATTATTATTATTATTATTATTATTATTATTATTATTATTATTATTATTATTATTATTATTATTATTATTATTATTATTATTATTATTATTATTATTATTATTATTATTATTATTATTATTATTATTATTATTATTATTATTATTATTATTATTATTATTATTATTATTATTATTATTATTATTATTATTATTATTATTATTATTATTATTATTATTATTATTATTATTATTATTATTATTATTATTATTATTATTATTATTATTATTATTATTATTATTATTATTATTATTATTATTATTATTATTATTATTATTATTATTATTATTATTATTATTATTATTATTATTATTATTATTATTATTATTATTATTATTATTATTATTATTATTATTATTATTATTATTATTATTATTATTATTATTATTATTATTATTATTATTATTATTATTATTATTATTATTATTATTATTATTATTATTATTATTATTATTATTATTATTATTATTATTATTATTATTATTATTATTATTATTATTATTATTATTATTATTATTATTATTATTATTATTATTATTATTATTATTATTATTATTATTATTATTATTATTATTATTATTATTATTATTATTATTATTATTATTATTATTATTATTATTATTATTATTATTATTATTATTATTATTATTATTATTATTATTATTATTATTATTATTATTATTATTATTATTATTATTATTATTATTATTATTATTATTATTATTATTATTATTATTATTATTATTATTATTATTATTATTATTATTATTATTATTATTATTATTATTATTATTATTATTATTATTATTATTATTATTATTATTATTATTATTATTATTATTATTATTATTATTATTATTATTATTATTATTATTATTATTATTATTATTATTATTATTATTATTATTATTATTATTATTATTATTATTATTATTATTATTATTATTATTATTATTATTATTATTATTATTATTATTATTATTATTATTATTATTATTATTATTATTATTATTATTATTATTATTATTATTATTATTATTATTATTATTATTATTATTATTATTATTATTATTATTATTATTATTATTATTATTATTATTATTATTATTATTATTATTATTATTATTATTATTATTATTATTATTATTATTATTATTATTATTATTATTATTATTATTATTATTATTATTATTATTATTATTATTATTATTATTATTATTATTATTATTATTATTATTATTATTATTATTATTATTATTATTATTATTATTATTATTATTATTATTATTATTATTATTATTATTATTATTATTATTATTATTATTATTATTATTATTATTATTATTATTATTATTATTATTATTATTATTATTATTATTATTATTATTATTATTATTATTATTATTATTATTATTATTATTATTATTATTATTATTATTATTATTATTATTATTATTATTATTATTATTATTATTATTATTATTATTATTATTATTATTATTATTATTATTATTATTATTATTATTATTATTATTATTATTATTATTATTATTATTATTATTATTATTATTATTATTATTATTATTATTATTATTATTATTATTATTATTATTATTATTATTATTATTATTATTATTATTATTATTATTATTATTATTATTATTATTATTATTATTATTATTATTATTATTATTATTATTATTATTATTATTATTATTATTATTATTATTATTATTATTATTATTATTATTATTATTATTATTATTATTATTATTATTATTATTATTATTATTATTATTATTATTATTATTATTATTATTATTATTATTATTATTATTATTATTATTATTATTATTATTATTATTATTATTATTATTATTATTATTATTATTATTATTATTATTATTATTATTATTATTATTATTATTATTATTATTATTATTATTATTATTATTATTATTATTATTATTATTATTATTATTATTATTATTATTATTATTATTATTATTATTATTATTATTATTATTATTATTATTATTATTATTATTATTATTATTATTATTATTATTATTATTATTATTATTATTATTATTATTATTATTATTATTATTATTATTATTATTATTATTATTATTATTATTATTATTATTATTATTATTATTATTATTATTATTATTATTATTATTATTATTATTATTATTATTATTATTATTATTATTATTATTATTATTATTATTATTATTATTATTATTATTATTATTATTATTATTATTATTATTATTATTATTATTATTATTATTATTATTATTATTATTATTATTATTATTATTATTATTATTATTATTATTATTATTATTATTATTATTATTATTATTATTATTATTATTATTATTATTATTATTATTATTATTATTATTATTATTATTATTATTATTATTATTATTATTATTATTATTATTATTATTATTATTATTATTATTATTATTATTATTATTATTATTATTATTATTATTATTATTATTATTATTATTATTATTATTATTATTATTATTATTATTATTATTATTATTATTATTATTATTATTATTATTATTATTATTATTATTATTATTATTATTATTATTATTATTATTATTATTATTATTATTATTATTATTATTATTATTATTATTATTATTATTATTATTATTATTATTATTATTATTATTATTATTATTATTATTATTATTATTATTATTATTATTATTATTATTATTATTATTATTATTATTATTATTATTATTATTATTATTATTATTATTATTATTATTATTATTATTATTATTATTATTATTATTATTATTATTATTATTATTATTATTATTATTATTATTATTATTATTATTATTATTATTATTATTATTATTATTATTATTATTATTATTATTATTATTATTATTATTATTATTATTATTATTATTATTATTATTATTATTATTATTATTATTATTATTATTATTATTATTATTATTATTATTATTATTATTATTATTATTATTATTATTATTATTATTATTATTATTATTATTATTATTATTATTATTATTATTATTATTATTATTATTATTATTATTATTATTATTATTATTATTATTATTATTATTATTATTATTATTATTATTATTATTATTATTATTATTATTATTATTATTATTATTATTATTATTATTATTATTATTATTATTATTATTATTATTATTATTATTATTATTATTATTATTATTATTATTATTATTATTATTATTATTATTATTATTATTATTATTATTATTATTATTATTATTATTATTATTATTATTATTATTATTATTATTATTATTATTATTATTATTATTATTATTATTATTATTATTATTATTATTATTATTATTATTATTATTATTATTATTATTATTATTATTATTATTATTATTATTATTATTATTATTATTATTATTATTATTATTATTATTATTATTATTATTATTATTATTATTATTATTATTATTATTATTATTATTATTATTATTATTATTATTATTATTATTATTATTATTATTATTATTATTATTATTATTATTATTATTATTATTATTATTATTATTATTATTATTATTATTATTATTATTATTATTATTATTATTATTATTATTATTATTATTATTATTATTATTATTATTATTATTATTATTATTATTATTATTATTATTATTATTATTATTATTATTATTATTATTATTATTATTATTATTATTATTATTATTATTATTATTATTATTATTATTATTATTATTATTATTATTATTATTATTATTATTATTATTATTATTATTATTATTATTATTATTATTATTATTATTATTATTATTATTATTATTATTATTATTATTATTATTATTATTATTATTATTATTATTATTATTATTATTATTATTATTATTATTATTATTATTATTATTATTATTATTATTATTATTATTATTATTATTATTATTATTATTATTATTATTATTATTATTATTATTATTATTATTATTATTATTATTATTATTATTATTATTATTATTATTATTATTATTATTATTATTATTATTATTATTATTATTATTATTATTATTATTATTATTATTATTATTATTATTATTATTATTATTATTATTATTATTATTATTATTATTATTATTATTATTATTATTATTATTATTATTATTATTATTATTATTATTATTATTATTATTATTATTATTATTATTATTATTATTATTATTATTATTATTATTATTATTATTATTATTATTATTATTATTATTATTATTATTATTATTATTATTATTATTATTATTATTATTATTATTATTATTATTATTATTATTATTATTATTATTATTATTATTATTATTATTATTATTATTATTATTATTATTATTATTATTATTATTATTATTATTATTATTATTATTATTATTATTATTATTATTATTATTATTATTATTATTATTATTATTATTATTATTATTATTATTATTATTATTATTATTATTATTATTATTATTATTATTATTATTATTATTATTATTATTATTATTATTATTATTATTATTATTATTATTATTATTATTATTATTATTATTATTATTATTATTATTATTATTATTATTATTATTATTATTATTATTATTATTATTATTATTATTATTATTATTATTATTATTATTATTATTATTATTATTATTATTATTATTATTATTATTATTATTATTATTATTATTATTATTATTATTATTATTATTATTATTATTATTATTATTATTATTATTATTATTATTATTATTATTATTATTATTATTATTATTATTATTATTATTATTATTATTATTATTATTATTATTATTATTATTATTATTATTATTATTATTATTATTATTATTATTATTATTATTATTATTATTATTATTATTATTATTATTATTATTATTATTATTATTATTATTATTATTATTATTATTATTATTATTATTATTATTATTATTATTATTATTATTATTATTATTATTATTATTATTATTATTATTATTATTATTATTATTATTATTATTATTATTATTATTATTATTATTATTATTATTATTATTATTATTATTATTATTATTATTATTATTATTATTATTATTATTATTATTATTATTATT